>ML780662.1:1100591-1119444 GCA_009831015.1 Picea engelmannii | reverse complement strand
ACGAAGTATTGGTCCTAGTTACTCAATGAGGGTAGGTGGGTTTCTTGAGGTGGGCGCAAGGTTGAAGGTCATGGGGGTCCGATGGGGTGAAAAGTTGATTAGGGTTTCCAACAACCAAGTTCAATTTGGGATTAGAGTAGGTGTTCGAAGGGAAGGCTTGGGAGACAGAGAGGGTGAGTGACAAGCTATGTTGTGGAGTATTTGGAGACTGAGGGGTGGTGGTGTTTATGGGAGAGGGAGAGAAAATGTTCATGGAAGGAGAAGGTTTATGGGCGGCTTGGTCATCATAGATTGCTTTTTTCAATTTAATTTATTAACGTTATATATAAGACACATGATTATAGATGGTGTTAGGATATAAGGCTTAAGATTGTAATAAAGTTACTTTATGATTTTAGGTTATAGTTTATGTTTTTGTTCACTTTGTGTAAAGAAATATATCCCACATTCATAAGTTGAAATGACTTACTCAATGAGAAATCATATGTAAGGAGGTCAACTCCATTGCAATAGATGCACCAATTATTCATTGATAATATCATGAGTTATTATGAGTATCTTCCTTTGAGATTAGATATGTGACTCCACATTATTTGGGCTTTCTTCATTTAGTGATCTAGGTCATTCCTTAATATTTGAAGAAAACAAATCCTTAATTAATAATAATGTTCTCAAACTAATATTTTTCTCAAGGGAAAGCTCAAAGATAAACCACATGTTGTGAATGTAGTGATTGTTGAAGATCCACCAAATGTTGATAGTGGTGATGACCTTACTAAAGAAAGGTCATTTTACACATTTTAAGAAGCCCACATATTGAAAATAGAAAGGGATCTAATGTAGATAAATCTCAACATGGATGGTTGATTAGATAGTTTGGAAGTTTGTGAATGTTGGGAATTACACCCTTATGAGGGTCATGAGACAACTTGATGGAGTATTGTGGATGTAACTCAACATGGGTAATTGTCCAATAATTTGGGAGATTCTTAATTCATGAGTTCAAGGAGGTGGAATCTAGGAACTTGGGAATTCAACTCAGGAGCTACACCTTTATGAGCGTTATTAAGCAACTTGATGGAGCTCTACCTTGTCCAATAATTGTTGTCAAAGAAGACGCTTTTGAAGAATGTTTGGTTAGAATGTTTTATTTTTTAGTCAGCGTGTTTTTATCTTCAGCTAGTATATTTTTCTTTCAATAATGTAAGCCTTAAGAGGGTGTGTAAGTATATAAGGCTTACATTTGTAATAAAGTCACTTTATAACTTTAAGTCATAGTTTATGCTTGTGTTCACTTTTTCTATAAAGCAATTTATCTCACATTCATAAGTGGAAATGACTTGTGCAGTGAGAAATAATATATAAGGAGGTGGACTCCATTGTAATAGATTCACCAAGATAATATCATATTGTGTTATTATGAGTATCTTCCTTTGAGCTTAATTATGTGACTCAACTCTATCTAGGCTTTCCTCATTTAGTGATCTATCTCATTTTGTAATAGATGTACTTAATTAGTCTACTTGAACATACCATATCAAATTCATCTAGCTCATTTTGTAAAAGATGTATCTGATTACTCTTTGTGCAATAACTCGGATGTACCATATTAAATTCAATGACAATGAAATTTTCAGTCACTAATTATTTTGTTGTGAGTGGACATTATATTTATTTTGTTTTTTATTAATTAATTTTTGAACCAACATCAACATTACGGACATGACAAATCTCACCCTAATAGACATCACACTTGTCACCCACTTGGGTTATAGAAAGTTTCTCTCTATGCAATTAATGAAATTATTTTAACCTTGATAAACATGACACATCATACCCAAACATGACACCTATAGAAAGTACCTCTATATGCAATTAATGAAATTATTCTAACCTTGATAAACATGACACATCTCACCCTCACAGACATGACACATTTCACTCACATTGACTATAAAAAGCGTCTCTCTATACAATTAATGAAATTATTTTAACCTTAAGACATGACACATATGACACATCTCACCCACATGGATTGTAAAAAGTACCTCTTTATACAATTAATGAAATTACTCATACTTTTTTTTAGCAATAAATGTTTTCTTATATTTGTAAATGATATTTTTAATAAACTTGTGAGTATAAATTAGTGCATTTAATTTAAAACCTTGAACATAAATTTACTACTATATGTACTATTATAAAACTAATTAGTTTCTTAATAATATTATAAAACGTTATTAAATGAATCTTTAAAATTAAATAAAACCATTAATATATATACAAATTGATCATATTATACATGAAATCATAATCATTTAAAATATTTTTATATATTTGAAAAAAAAACTAAAAAAAAATTGATCATATTATACATGAAATAGAAACATTTAAAATATTTTTATATATTTAATTAAAAAAAAAAATTGTGTAACTCAAAATTATAATTTTATTTAAAAACACAATTTTAACAACGAATGAAACCATTTCAACTATTTTAAATTTACCAAATTCCAAGATACGTCACCAAGAATCTACCGAATTCCAAGGGAGATCGCCAAGAATGAAGCAATATATTCTAGTAGGGAAGTTTGGGGTGATGTTGCAAGGGTGGACCCTTTACAACATTATTTTAGACAGTTGATACAAGATGGAGGCTTAGTGGATGTTAAGCCAGTTAAAATTATTCTGACTTGGAGGAATGGTAGGAAAGGTCAAGGCTACATTGCAGAAAGACTGGATCAGTTCTTGATATCTGAGAAGCTTGTCTCTTCAGGAATCAAATACCGATCTTGGATTTGCAATGACAAGATCTTGGATCGCATGCCAGTATTGCTACAGTTGGATAATGGGAGCGACATTTTTAGCTATCCATTTAAATTTAATGCAATATGGCTAGAGGATCAAGATTTTGTTAGTCTATTTAAAAACAGTTGGGCAGATTTGTTGGGGACAGAGGTCCTGCCACCTATGGAATCGTTAGTAAAGAAGCTAAAAAGGCTTAAGAGTATGGTAATTGTATTGGAAAGAAAGAAAAAGGTTGAAGGTAAGAAAGAGTTAGTGTAGTTGGAATTGGAATTGGATGAATTATATTCAAAATTTCCTGGAGGGTTTGTGGAGGAAAAGTATAAGATTTCGGTTCTGGATAAAGAGCAGAGGAAAAGGGTACTTCTAAAGCAAGAGGAGGATACTTGGAGGCAGAAAAGTAGGGTAAACTGGTTGGCAACAGGTGACAGAAACACAAAAAAAATTCATGCTTATGCAAGTTCAAGGAAAGAAATCAAAACCATTTGGGATATCACTAAGGGAGATGGAACTATTATTTTCAATAGTTCGGATCTTCAAAAAGAAGTTGTTGAATATTTCCAAAACATGTTTAAAGCACAGGGTAACTTGGCTATTACAGATCAAATTGTAGTTTTGAGGAATTTTCCAAGGATGTTTTCTGAGGAAGAGGGAAATAGTATAACTGAGCCAGTTTCCTTAGTTGAAATTATGAAAACTTTAAAAGGTTTTAAGAGCTCAAAAAGTCCTAGGCCGGATGGCTAGACTATTGAATTCTTTTAGGCTTTTTTTGATCTTGTGGGAAATGGATTATTGGAGGTAGTGGAAGAGTCGAGAAGGCTAGGGAAAGTGACGAGAGCATTGAATGCTACTTTTATTACACTAATCCCTAAAAGTGACAAACATGATTCTTTTGGAGGATTTAGGCCCATAGATTTGTGTAACCTGGTTTACAAGATCATTACAAAAATAATTGCTACCAAAATAAAAACATTTTTGTCCATTGGTATCTCAAAAGAACAATTTGGTTTTTTAGAAGGAAGGCAAATTACTGATGCAATTAGAGTGGTTCAGGAAGTACTACATAGTATAAAGGTGAAGAATATTAAATCTCTAGTACTAAAATTGGATTTGGTCAAAGCTTATGATAGGGTGGATTGGGGTTTTCTCAGACTTGTTTTATTACAAGTTGGTCTAAGTTTAGAAGCAACAGATTGGATCATGGGTTGTGTGACTTCAGCAAAATTTGATGTACTGATCAGTGGAAAACCTACTAGCTTCTTCAAATCTTCAAGGGGATTAAGGCAAGGATGCCCTTTATCCCCTCTGCTCTTTCTTCTTGTTATTGAAGGGATGAGTAGAATAATTCAGGAGCAGGTTAAAGATAAGAAACTTGAGGGTGTTCATGTGGTGAGAGGGATAAATATTACACATTTAATGTTTGTAGATGATGTAATTTTGTTTGGGATTGGTTACATGGCTGAATGGGAAGTTTATAAGGAGGTATTGGAACTTTTTTGCAAGGCAACAGGGATGGATTTCAGCCCTCAAAAATCTTTATTCTTAGAAGTAGGATGGGATGATGCAGAACTTATTTTGTTGAAGGAACTGATTCCATTTGAAGTTAAGCCTTTAGATACAGGGTTCAAGTATCATTAAACCAAACTGTTACTCTAGAATGGACTGGATTTGGTTAGAGAAAAAAATTGAAAAGATAATTCTGAGTTGGAGTCATAGGTGGCTTACCCTGGGTGGTAGAGTCATTCTTGTAAAAGCAGTACTTGAAAGATTATCTGTGTATTGGCTATCTTTGAAAAAAATTTCCAAAAGTGTACTAAACAATATTAGAAGAAGAATGTTCATCTTTCTATGGTCTGGTAAAAAAGAAAAGGAAGGTATGCATCTTACAAATTGGAAAAAGATTGCAAAACCTAAAAGGGATGGAGGATGGGGTATCAAAAATATATTTATCTTTGGACAAGCTTTGCGGAAAAAAATATTATGGAGATTTCTTATGATGCCTAAAATTTGGCATGAGGTGATAATGCAAAAATATCTTAAAAGGAAAACTGTTGAGAGTTGGTTTAGGCAAGGGAGAAAAAAGTGGAATGGAACTTCAAATTTCTGGAGAGCCCTTACCTCTTTGGTGAACATAATTACTGATTGGTTGGTTTGGAATCCGAGAAGTGGGAGAGATATCAGAATTGGTGATGACCCTATGGTTGGGTCCCACTCATTCTATAAATTATCTAAGGATCTTCTTTTATTGTTAAAAGAACAAGGGATCACTTGTCTTGCACATGCAAAGTCAAATACATAGGAAATAATTAATTCTACAAGGTGGGAAAATGTTGATACATTAGGCCTGGAAGGAGCTCTAAAAGATGAATGGATAAACTATACTAAAGGGTTGGTAAGTGCATGAATTGAACTTACTGATGAGAAAGATATTTTACTGTGGTTTTGGGATACCAAACAAGGGCAGGTTAGCGTGAAATTAGCATATAAATTTCAAGTGATGGAGGGTAGGGGAGAAGAGCCAAAATTCTAGTATTTTGAGATTTGGGAGTGGCAATTACCAATAAAGGTAAAAATGTTTATCTGGCTAATGTTGGAACAAAGAATACTTACTTGAGATAACTTGACAAAAAGGGGCTTTCAGGGTCCTAGTTTCTGTGGGCTTTGTAAGGAAAGTGAAGAAACTGTGTTACATTTATTTGGGGAATGTAGGTTTATAAAAAAAAATTAGCAAACTTTATCTAAGGAACTAAAGTTGGTTAATAAATGTCAAGGAGGACAGTTTGAAAATAGCCTACTTAATTGGACAAAAAGAAAGGAAAACTGGAATGAAATTCTATGTTTTATCAGTTGGGAGGTCTAGAAGCATAGAAATTTGTTGATATTTGAAGATAAGGAAATAAATCATATTAGAGTGTGCAACTACATACTACAGGATTTGGGGGAACAAAAATTAACATGAGACACTTTTCACAAAAGGATTGATAGAGCACGAGCTTTTGATTGGTGTGGGGCAGTAGGTTTCTTCGATGGGGCATCACATGAAAGAGGAACAAAATGTGGGGCTGGGGCCACACTGAAATGTCCATTATTGGGCACTTATAAACTCAAAATGAACTGTGGAAAAGGAACAAATCCAAAAGGAGAATTATTGGCACTTTGGGTAATCTTATATTTTTCATATCTTAAACAGGTACCAAGGTTACTTTTGATGGGGGATCCTAAGGTTATTATTGATTGGTATACTAATGATAATAATCTTCAGGTGATATCTTTGGAGTCCTAGATGATAAAGAATAGAGCATTGAGCAAACAGTTTCAGCAAATCAAAGCCCAACATATATACAAAACTTATAATCAGGTTGTTGATCGATTATCAAAGGAAGCACTACCTTTGGAGGAAGGTGGCATTTATTGTTCACAAGAAGCAGATGGACAGCAAGAAATTTTTGAAAGAATTGAAATCAGTACTTAGGATAAACCATTAATAGATTGTTTTACCTTGACATTTTGTAAAATTCAGTTATAAGAAGGAAATAACTTTTTGTTTACTATAGATATAGATATAGATATGTATACAATGATGAATATATAATCAAATATTGTATAAGAAACAAAAGCCCAAAAACTTCATGCTACATGATTAAAAAGTATAGTATCTTGAAAGAAAAAAATATATATATTTACTAATATAAATATAAGAGTTTTTTCTTATTGAAAAAATATATTCTCAATTCAATGAAAAAATGACAAATTTAACAACGATGTAAATAATTTCAACTATTTTAAATTTATCAAATCCTAGTTGCCCCATTATTTTATGGTTTGGTATGCATAGTTAAGAATACCATCACATCAAAACGTGAACGTTCATGAAACTCGATATTTTAACTTATTTTAACTATCCACATCAATTATTTTATTAAGCGGGAAGCTATAGAAGATTAAAGAATTGATATATAGAAATTTATTCAGGGAACTACTTTTATTACTGACTTTGACTCTCGTACATAACACCGACTTACCCTGCACCAGGTATACTAGACTTACTATAACCTACACATTTTTTCAATTTATAATATTTTTTCAATTTTGTATGATTAATTTGTGGAGAGTTATAAATATAATCAATGTTAATAATATTAACAATTGTAAAATATATCTAAAAAAAAGTGTGGAATTTCAAACAAAACTTAATAAAAATATTAAAATAATAATTATGTATAATTTAGAATAAAATGTTAAAATAATTATGAAATTCTTAAAACTTATAATATATTTATAATATATTATTATGTATAATTTAAAAAAATAAAATAGAAGTGAGAGTATATTTTAAAAGTTCAAGGAGAATTGGATAATGGTGGGTTACTAGGAAGACTTAATACAACCATGTAATGTAAAGTAGGACAATGAAGGAAACTTTAAACTTGAAGCAATATATTACATTAATGGATCACATTGTGAATTTATTGGGATAATTTATAAAATATTTAATAATTAGTTAAATCTTTAAAATATTTTGACTTTGTATATTGAGTAAATAAACTTGAATTAACAAATAAAATCCCTATCTCCATGATCAAGCATAGTTAATAAACTATATTCCCAAGTAGTTAACTATGAGTTAATCTCAAATCAAGCTCCACATTGGTGCACTTACCAACTTATAGTTAGTCAACTACGAGTTAACCAGCTAACTATGAGTTAATCTCAAATCAAGCTCCACATTGGTGCACTTACCAACTTATAGTTAGTCAACTACTAGTTAACCTCAAGTTCCACATTGGTGCACTCACCAACTTATGATTGTGATCCCAACTTATAGTTAGTAAACTATGAGTTATCCTCAAGTTCCACATTGGTGCACTCACCAACTTATGATTGTGCTCCTAACATTTCGAAGAGTGTGCCCTCTCATAAAGTTAAATGCAAATTTGAGGTTTGCACGTACAACCCCTTATCCCTATATAACTTAAGATTAAACTAGAGCTAAGTTAGCTGCTATGAAAATGTACCTATTAATTATTTATCAAGTTCAATACAAGCCTAAAGAGATTCTTGAATCATATACGCTTATTGTGCAATATTGTTATTTTTGTAAACTCTTTTAAATGCTTATAACATATTTTAAGATATTTTGTAACTTAGCGATGAGGAAATTTTATGTTAATCGTTTAATATTATTATTTTTGAATCACAAGACACTACTAACACTTCTTGTAGTCTTTTTTAAAATGGCCATATTCACAGCACTTGTTCCATTTAAATGTAAAATACGTGTTCCATTTAAATTTGATAATTATAACTCAAATGTAACCATGAAACTTATTCTAGTATGTATAACTATCATTGAGTGAGTAGTCTACCACTATAATTTATTTCTTGTGATTTCATGATACTTTTTCCTTGAGTACATCTTAAGAAATATAAAATGACTTCTTTTCTTTTCTTTCTTGCTAAGGTTGGAATAAAGCAACTACCCTTTTAATTTTACCATGCTTGTTCCATTTAAATGTAAAATACGTGTTCCATTTAAATTTGATAATTATAACTAAATGTAACCATGAAACTTATTCTAGTATGTATAACTATCATTGAGTGAGTAGTCTACCACTATAATTTATTTCTTGTGATTTCATGATACTTTTTCCTTGAGTACATCTTAAGAAATATAAAATGACTTCTTTTCTTTCTTGCTAAGGTTGGAATAAAGCAACTACCCTTTTAATTTTACCATAATAACTTATTTGTATATTCCATATTATGATGGAATCACTAATAACAAATTATTAAACACTACATATACTCAAAATATTTTTCATACAGAAAATTTGCCATCACTATAGTTTTACCATGGATAATAAACTTGGACAAATTAACCTCAATGATTACTATTAACTATGCACAAATTATATTTTATCTTCTATTGTAAATGACTAACTAAATCCCTACAATTCTATGAGGAAACCCTAAGGTGTTGTCTCCTATGTTTTGATACTTTCTCCATGTCCAGGGATGACCCCAATCCTCCCCCTGAATTCGAAGTGTAGATTGCAGCCTTCAAACCACTCATGGGCTCTTTGGGTAATATTTCCACTCTCCCTACTCATTCGCAGTTTGTCAAGAAGATAGATCAGATCCCGAAGGTAGCTATTCCTAAAGCCTCAACTCGAAGAAAGGCTTTGTCTTATGCTAGCAAAGATTTGAAAGGACAATTCATTGTTTCGTGGTTGTTTCCTTGGTAGATCAAGCAATGGATTGCGCAAAATAGGCAACCAATGATCCAAGGAAGAATGAGTCACTTTTTTGTGGTAAGTGTTTTTACATTTTCTATTTCCAGCTCAAAGAAGACCAGGATCTCATTTTTCACAGTGGACCATACTTTTTTGGAGCCAGAGGATTGTATCTGAATAGATGGACTTCAGATTTTGATTTGGAAAGTGATATCCCAACAGTTGTTCGAGTTTGGGTATGTATCCCCCATTTTCCCTTCCACTATTTGGGGGATGAAGTTTTGAAGAGCATTGATATTCTCTTGGGAAATATATTGAAATATCTGAACCTAAATCATCCATGTTTTCATGTGCTTGGATCTGTGTTGAAGTTGATCTAGAAAAAAGGCTTCTTGAAGTTATCAATCTCACTTTGGATGATTGGACTCATCTCCAAAAACTTTATTATGAACAACTTGTTGGAATATTCGGTAATACTGAGAGGGGGGTTGAATCAGTATTATACATATATAAACCATTTTTTCTTGTTACCATCTCAACTAGCCTTCACATAGTCAATCATAAGCAATGCAGAGAATTAACCATAACAAAAAGACACAGTACACAGATATCTTACATGGAAACCCATACAGGATAAAACAACAAATCTTCTTATTACATCAATCAAGAGTTATATTCAGTTTATGAGCACCTACTTAAAGGACGCTCCAACCCCTCAGATTTACCAGCACCAACTCAAAGGAAGAACCAACTCCCTAGAACACATGCACTAACCTATAGAGAGGACACCAATCCTCAGTGAGTTCCAACTCATCTTAGAACCACCCTGCCACCCTAAAAAAATTGCAAGCTTCGACTTACAATAATTAGTGAGGACAACATTCCTCTTAGGCATCAACCTATTGAGTGAGGACACAAGTCCTCTTCCCTGCACCACCCTTCCTCCCTATATTCATTTTTCTCTAAACACTTTCTCTACACAAATTGATTTTTCTCAAAAACTTTGTCTACACATCAAGGTGATATGATTTATCATTGGTTCAGATCATTATATCATTGATCCTATCTCATGTAAACATCCCACACCACATATTTCTATTTATATCGTCTCAACCTCATTTCGAATAAACTTATGTGGACACATAACAGTTACATCGTGGAGATGTCTTGACCAGATCAAGGTCCAATTAGTTGTATGTGGACATGCTTTTGTCTAAAATAAGTATGTGGATGCATAATTGTTATCTTGTGGACAAACTTTGACATCATCAAAATCGTGTCAATTACAATTTTTTCTAATTAAAGTATGTGGACACATGACGGTTACATTGTGGATAAACTTTGACTAAATCAAATGTACCATATCTTCATATGCCTGAGATCCATATCATTAGAGAATCTCCTGCAACAATTACATTATGGTCTGCAAAACACCCACTGTGCAGATATAGTGAAAGTGCAAGACTTCGAGTCTTCAATTTATCACACTTTCACTCCAACACACTCACCCAATAACTTCACAATACTAAAAGCATGCTCTAGTGACTCGCTTACTTGAATATTGAGCTTCTACTGATTATGTTGCAGTCTAATTAGTCCCTTATCACACCAGCTTTGTCTCATCATACTTCACTATTTTTTTCTTCGCACTGACTTGAAGAATTTTGTAGCTTTTACCCATCCTTCATCACATTGTAGTACCAACATCCATCGGTCCACAAGAAAATTGGTTTCCATCATACTTCACTTCTGAACTGCATTGTAGATAATCCCGTGTTCTGCATGCACTTCTGGAAAACTCGTTCACTTTCATGCACTTCTTGATGGATTTCTGCCATTGATCTTCTTCTGCACATTCTTTTCACAAACTTATGCTCCATTGATCCTTTCCTTCGATCCTTCTACGCGCTTTTGTTTTCATCTTTTCATGAATTCCTTTTTCTGTGTGTCATACTTTGAGCCATACCTTTTGTGTCATTTATCAATTTTTCCTTTTATGCTTTTGTGCACTTTTGTTTGCAACCTTTCACAACTTCTTCTAGGGGTTCCATTGTAATAGGTCTACAATAGTGTATAAATAATCCTTCCGCACACTTCCTTTTCCTGTGCACCAACTTTGTGCTATACTATCTGTGACCTCATTGACATCAATGAAAACATATGCTCAACAAACTCCCCCTTTGTCGTTGATGGAAAATCTATTGTTGATTTTTTCACCCTGCCAGTGTGTTCCTCTAGCCTTCACTCCCACTTGATGTATGCTCTTCTTTGTCGCAACTATGTTCTATTGTAGTGTTACCTATTTTTCTCCCCTTTTGACATCAATGTCAAAGAGAAAATTCTATTAACTGTACACATCCTAAGAGTGACTTCCCTTATCTGAATGTTTTTATGCCTACTGCTCAATTTCTTATGTTGCTCGCCCTTTAATTTTGCGCAACTACTAGAGAAAAGCTCTTTATGTGATTCTCCACCTTTGACAGTAATGACAAAGAAAGAATTTGACTATTCTATTCTCCAGGCCTATTTACATGCACAAAACCATCCTTAAACATAATACCATAGAAATCCAATCTAAACTGCAATTGTGTGCATCGTTTACTCAAGCATATATAATCCATTCGTAGTTGATGCGACATGCATAAATTCAAGTTGTCTTACAGGGTTCTGGTCACCCTAGACTAGAAAATCCATGCACATAGTACATCATTGAATTCAAGAAACACGCTATTGGTTTGAGTATATATGTTGGCTTCTGTAGTGTTTTCTGCTACATGTGGGAGAAAGAGTTTATTGTAAACTTCACCCTTTTCATTCTTGATATGTCAAGCCTCATTATTGTGTTTTCTTACTGTAATTAGAGTTTTGGATTCTCCCCCCACAATTCATACTTTGTGGTCAAGAGTGGGAAGTGGTGATCTATGTTCTTTACTGAATAAGGGAAGACGATATCACCCCCACTCTTTGTCTAAGATACTCAAAGGGTTCTCTTGGTAATTTCTTTGTTAAAATATCTGCAATCTGCTCTTTGGAAGGAACATACTCTAATTTGACCACTTGATCTTGAACCAGTTCTCTGAGAGAGTTATATTTGATGGGTATAGGATTAGTCTTAGAGTGATAAATAGGATTTTTAGCACTTGTATTGTCACACGTGATAGAGACATGTTGATCACAAGGAACTTGAATATCCTTGAGATTGTTCTTTATCCTCAACACTTAAGTACAACAGGATGATGCAACTATGTACTTTGCTACTAAGTTCCCCCCCTATCATTGAATCATCACGGTTTTATTGTTACTCTTTCCCTTTGAATGTGATACTTTCTCTTGCTTTTTGAAATTTCTCCCCCTGTGAATGCATTATCCTTCCTTGCTGTAATTTTTGAGCCTTTTCTACTTTAAGGTAAAAAATATTGTATTTCTTCATGAAACATTCACTAAACCTCTTATTTATTTTGTATTTTTCACTTCATTTGTAAAAAAAACATTCATCAACATTTTCCCATTTTGAAGGTTTGCTACCAACTCTACCTTGCATCCTTTTTCAAAGAGAATGACTTTCAATGATCATCAGGGTCACCATCACTTGGATGATCTTGTTCCTCTTCTTGTAAGCCAAGTAATGTATCATTTGTATTAACCATAGCTTCATATTCAACTAGAATTGAATATTTAAGAGAGATATTGTCACAATTGATAACATGGAAACCTTTTGTTGCGCGACTCACAATTGATATGATTTGTTTCCTTCAACATTTGCTCTCATTCTATTCTTTTTAAATGAATGGTCTGTTGTTGTTCAAGAAATTTCCATCCATTGCTAATAAATCTAATGAATTAAATTATCCCCTTTGGGTTGGCTACACTTGCTGCCACTATTTTTTACTTCTAGCAAATGTATCCAAGAATGAAAGTAGCATGACCTTTCCTTGTTTTTGGACATGCATTTTGGATACAGTTTTCATGAAAATCCTAAGTATGGAGGATATGTGCAACAGAAGAAGAAATACGATAAGGTAGGAGTGGAGTGCATAGTAAAGGAACATTTAGGCTCGGGATTTCACAGTAAAGGCACATTCAAGCTCGGGAGTGCACACTAGAGGCACATTCAGGAGTGCAATGCACAGTAAGAACATACTTAGCAAAGAGTAAACTGGGAGAATAAAGTAGGAGAGTAAAGAATGAGAATAAAGCAGAGAATAAAACAAGAAGATAAAGTGGGAGAAAAAGAAGGATAGTAGTTCGAAATGCCAAAATCCGAAATACGCGCAAAAGTAAAAAGAACAACAGTCCGAAGTGCAAAATTAGCATGCAGATGTAAAAGCAGGAAAACCAATCCTAAACAACAATTCAAAATGAGTTGTCATGAGTAATAATAAGATGTAATAGGTCTTTTGGGATACAAAAAAGTAGGATTTTGATCCATAGAATTTAAGTATAAATATGTAATAGGTTGGGTATATTAGGGATTCTTCGAGGTTCGCATGTTCTGTTATGTTCTCACGTTCGGTTCTTTGTTGTCAGGTTATGTCATGAGGAAAGTGAGAGAGTAGAATGAGAATGAAATGGTCTATGTATGAATGTTAGGGAGACGTTGCAAAGAGAAAGGCTTGCACTGCAGAGTGGATAGGAAAGATGGAGAGAAATATAGCATCATGTATCTATTGTAAGCATAGTGTGCAAGCCTAAGATGATTACAAAAAAAATAATAATGAATCTAGTCATTGTGGACGTAGCCCAAATTTGGGTGAACCATGTTAACGACTTTGTCCGGTTGTCTTTTATGTGATTGATCATGAATATTCCCTTTATGCATGTTAGACTAGACCTATTGATTATATGACCACTACGCACTAGTTATGAAAGTTACAATAGATGGTTTATGTTGCAATCTGCAATATAATGGTACTATATAATTGAGCTCTCTAAGTAACAAAGGAAGAAAAAATACATGATAATGCACACAGACCAGATAAGTAAGAATGAATAAGATGAACGCCTCTCATCCCCTCACTATTGTAGAAACTCAGATCCTCCAACCCCAATAGATGCCTCGGGTGAGACTTCACTTGCATGCAGGTAATGTCGAAAGGGTCGGTGTTTGAATGGTTTTGTTGGTTAAGATAACTTGAACCTAGGGTCTTATAACAATGTGCCAACAAATGCTTTCATTGTTGGGACCCATAATCTATGATTAAGGGAATGTTTTTTAGGCCGACTAAGAAAGAGATCTCAGAATGGCTAGAAGGGAAGGAATAATAATTTTCTCAAAAAGAGAATAGAAACCATCAAATGAGCAATGAGAAATGGATGAAAAGGTAGGTGTACATAGAGATACATGAGATTTTTTTTGGCGAATTTTCGATTATTTTGACTGAGTGGTTAGAAATATTAGTGGAGAATACTGGAAGGTATTGAATGATAGCGCCGAGGAACTGGACTCCTGAGTTGGTAAGGAAGTTGAATTTTGTAAGTAATAAGACTTCTCACACAGTTTATTTCTGGTTGGATAGTATATTGGGAGGATATATTATAGAATTTGCAATGGATTGTACCCAATCATATAGTGCTGCAAAGAGGGATTTCTTTAAAGGTCCATGTAGAAGGTTCATGAAATCATTGGGTACGTGGATAAAGATGTTGATGTGTGGAAAGTGTGTGATTACAATGGAGTATGATTTCTAAATGGCTTCACGCACATAGGGGAACCATGGGATGACGAGAGAATTGTCTAAAGGTAGGAAGAAATGAAAGGAAGGGATGGACTAAGGATGAAAAGAATTGAGGAAGTTGTATAAGAAGAAGAAGACGAGTTTGGAGTACTACATAGTCGAAGACGGTACAAGAGGTGAAAGACTGGGTCTGAGAAAGGAGAGCCATGTAGTGAGCCTAAGGGAAGAGAACCCTATGCAATTGTTGATATCATAGAGATACCATACGTAGCAGGAGAGGAAGAGAATTATTATTTTGGTCTCATAATAGAAGACATAGTAAGTCCTACTTACATGGGATCCTATGTTGATTCCACGACCCTGTGTGTGTCACCTAGATCAGAAATTACATTCGAATATTTGTCAAAATCACTCATAGTTAGCAAGGGTGGACAGAGTAGAAGCAACCAGAGCAATGCACAGAGTCAAAGTCAACCAGCATCGCCTAGGGGAGGTACTACACAAAGCAACATGACAGGGGTAGAAAACACCCTTAGACTTCCTGAGTTCTAGGGAGTTGGGTCTAAGGACCTAGAACAACATCTATTTTTTAGCGAGACAATTTGGGCTGCAAAGAATGTCTAAGATGAGGTTGTAAAGATTACGCAGTTGGAAACCACCTTTAGGGGTCACACATTAGTTTGGTACATGAAACTACAGAGTACCATGCCTATAGGACACACCAAAACTTTAGCAGCAATTAGACAATCATTGTTGACAAAGTTCAAGAAGCCAAAGTCTGAGTCACAATACATTACGAAGTTGAAGGAGATAAAACATGTGTTGACTAAATCAATCTGGGATTATGACCAACATTTTAATGATATGATGGGTAGACTAAGATTCCAAATCTTTGATCAACAACACCAATAATGGTTTATTGAAGGAAATCTACCACACATTCGTAGGCCATTGATTGAATAAAAGGTTTCATTGTAGCCCGAGGATTTGGAGATTGCAATGAAATTGGAAGCATCCCCTATAGGAGATAGTGGAGGGATGGAGCAAGTCCAAATGCAGTTAGCTACATTCATAATTCAACTGGCAGAACTTACAAAAGGGAAGGAGAAACAGGAACAAGTTATGTGTACCAAGTGTAGAACCGAAGGCCACCCCAAGGATGAATTCCCAACATTTGCACAATATTTGGCGACATGAGAATTGAATCCATTACTAGGAGGGGGATATTGTGAAATATGTAATAAATGGAGACATCGTCTGATGGAGTGTCCATTACTGCAGAAATATCATACCGTGCCAAGGAACTTATTTTGTAAATTATGCAAGTCAAATAGACATGAAAAGAAGGATTGTCGTGCATTCGACTTGATGAGAGAGCACACTTTAGATATGTACAGGATTCAAGAGGAGAATGATGCGACTAAAGGGGATGGTACATAGAATAATAATCAGAGAGGCTTTAATCTAGGAAACAGAGGAAAGTTTGGTAGAGGTTGAGGCAGAGAAAATTTTGGTAGAGAAGGTAGAGGATCAATAGTATGTTACAATTGTAATCTACCAAAACACTTAGCTCATGACTGCCCAAATGATTGTACAACCTGCACATATTGTAGAGCATTGGACCATGTGATAGAATACTATCCTCAACTACTCGCAAAATGGTAGGCAAGAGGAAATCAAAACCAGAACCCAAATTAGAATGTACAGAAAACATCAGCCGAAAAACACAATGAAGGATCTAGAATAACAATTGTTATGCGTGGAGGAACTAGAACAAGGGATGATGTGATGAATGGAGGGAATAAGGTTGATAAATGGGTACGGAAATCAGCAGGACCTATGCCAACATTCGACCCTCATCAAGAAAAGGATATGCATCAGAGGGAAAGAAAAGAGATACTAGGACCGGGTTGGGTAGCATCACCATCATATGTGCCTCATGTTTGTGATCTCACTATGCCAAAGAAGCCATTTGGGAAGGTAAGTACTCTAAGAGATTTCCTGAGAAGTTGTGTAGAGTTAATGAAAGATGAAATTGCGTTGAATGCATTATATGAAATTATTTATCATTGCCCACAAGAAATGGAAATTCCTATTGCAAAGAGGGTAATGAATCAGGTATTGTGTAGAAAGAGGACCAACGGAGAATTCATATTAAGTGTGCAGATTGGGGAATATGATGTGGATAATGTTATCTTGGAATTGGTGTCTAGTGTGAATGTGTTGCCAAAGAAGACCTAGGAGATGATGGGGAAACCCAAGTTAATCCAATATCCTATTCAATTAAGGTTGGAAAACCAACACAAGATAGTACCTGTTAGCATTGGAAGTTACACTTTGACTACTAAAGTGTAAGCTCAACACCCATCAGAATGTAAAGATAAGTTTTATGATAAAGAGGAAAATGGATAGGAAACTCAGGAAGGAGTGGCTATCACAACTTACTTCCACAATATGTACCAGTAAACAAAGCTCTGAAATAACTTTGGTTAGGGTTTAGGAGATAGGATGAGTAGGTGGAAGACTTAATAGAAGAATTAAATATGCCTATCATCTACATCAGATAGTATGACACACATATAAAGAAAAACTCTCTGAAACAAGAAATCCTTATAATCAAAGAGACAAATTATGATACATCTACAAACAACATTACAACTGATCATTTATTGTAATAAGCTACAATTCAGTCTAATGAATCATTCAATGAACTACAATCAAAATTATTAGGCAACAAGATGATAGGAAATATAATTGATTTTCATTATACAGAGTATCTTAGGTCTAATACATAAAATAGAAAGTATTTTTGCAAATACACAGTATCAAAAGTGAGTCCTCTCTTACACCATTCGAACCTTTTTTCTGACTTACAATAGTGTTTTTTTATAACCAAGAATGTTAGTGAAAGCACTATAATTTGAATAAAAACCTTATAATAGGATCCATGTTCCCTAAATGTGGCATGGAAACAGGTGGATAACAAAAAACAACAAATTGTTACTTTCTTGGAAAATGCTGGCAACACTTGCAACATTTATTTAATGATTAGTGATCGGTCCAAAATGATGCATTTTCGCTTGGAAAGTGGCCCTTTAGCTCGCAATTGATCTTTAGCGGACATGTATGTATGAATATTTGACACCTGGCATGGTTCCCTCCTTTTAAACTTCAAAACTTGAGTCTGCAATACCAATTCACAATGCATGTCTGCAATAGCCAGTTCATAGCGCTAGGTGCTGTGAACTTTTCTGTAGTGGCCTATTTTCTTTCATCAACGCTTTTAATCAACCTAAAACTTATATCAAGTATCTAGTAAGTGTTTTAAGTATTATGATGGTAATAACACGATTTAAATACAGTATCCAAATGACAATCAAGTCCGAAAAATACGGTAATCACCCCAAATGTGTAAACAATTAAGCAGAAACTTGACCAAAATTGATGTTGGACCTGAAGGCTAAAATATTCATTTCTTGATTCTAGAATTCCTCCTGGTAGAAAATTTATCCAACATGACCATATTTCTCTTAGCTAACTCTTCTTTGAAATGATGAAGTTTTGTTTATAGCTTCCTGATCTAAATTTGATAATACATGTTTTTTTTTGTATAGATTTTTGAGTTTCCTATGGAGGGGCAATAATCTTTTAGCCAAAAAATTTACTTTGTCAATGGACTTACGATGAATATTCATCACTTCCTTAAATTTATTTCTGACACTCAAGTCTTTCTTTCTCATCTTATAAACATCACCCCTTGCCTCTTTAAGTTGTCTTTTGAGCTTCTTGAATGTGGGATTGCTTTCCTCTTGAGGGGTGGTGATATCAAAAATTTCATTGGGTTTCTCAAAAGCTTTGGATTTACCTTTCTTCTGGGCTATCTCTACTGCATTTTTTTTCACAAGAACTTTTTTCTTGGCCACTTCCCTGGTAAAAGGCCTCCTAGGTTTAGCTCTATCTGCAACAGTACATGAAGGAAACATAATTTTTCTTCCACTTGTTAATGTTTATTCCATTATTATAGTTCTTTGCATTTCATAAGATAAGAGCATAATAAGAACAAGATCACTGAGAAATACACATCCACAAGAGACACAACATTTATCCTGGGAAACCCTCTAGGGGAAGAAAACCCAGCAA
>ML780662.1:1069962-1095023 GCA_009831015.1 Picea engelmannii | reverse complement strand
CTCATAAGAGAATGAGCAAGTGAAGTGTGTGTAAGAAGTGAGGCGCTAGCCTCTTATTTATATCAATCTGGCACATGTGAAGAGTCACCATCTGGCAGGGCCGACCTCTCACACTGGGTGGGTAAACCCACCTTTAATTAATTATGGCCCTTTCATTATAACTGTTGGGGCCGACTTCTTATTCTACACTTTGTAATTGTCCGATGACCAATCCGCAAAAGGGGATTTGATCCTTATACAATTACCGACATGATTAATCCTCAATGGGGATTAATCCAATAGAAATAATAATAATAATGACATGATTAATCCACAATGGGGATTTAATCCAATAACAAAATAATAATAAGAATGCTCTTCGCAGTTACATTATTTCAAGACCTCTCAAGCTTGTGGATTTACTTGGAGGAACCTCCATAGGAGTGGTCTCTTCCATGGGTGAAGCTTCCCTATGTGGAGATTATGAAGGCCCTCCTTCCTCTGTTTCATTTATATCAGTCACAACATCACCTATTTTTCTCTTTCTAACCTATGAACACACATTCTTCTCATCATGAATAGGGATTTGAAGTTTGGACTGTGGAGTGGGGGAAACATTCAACTGAAAATGTAAACAAGTGATGAGTGTTTCACAATCAGTGTTTGTATTTCTCAATTATTCCATCATTATCATTTTGATAAGACCAGGGTGGAAAACACTAGTGTCCACTTGCTTGGATTTGGCCTGAACTCTATTAGTCATCTTTCCAATACTTCTAAACAGATAAAAAGGGAGGTTTATAACTTCTTTACCTGTGAAGTGTATAAGAAGTTTGATGTGGTATTGGTATACCATGTTAAATATTCCTTCACAGGTGAAATATCTCTGAATCACATTCAAGCATATGATTTTTGGGTACCCCTTTGGATAGATTGTCTTCATGGTATTCTAGTTTGAGGAACTCCTTGGAGAAAGAGGCATTTAGTGTCAGAGCCTTGAACCACCTTTCTTCAATGTTAAGTATCTCTATTGCAATGGAGATGGAAAATTCTGAGACTTCAAATTCCAATATTCCCACCTTAGTCTTGGTCCCATTAAAATTTAGAGAAAACTCCCTAGCCACCTCTGGGTGCCCACTCTGCATATTTTGACAAAAATTGATACATCTTACCCTCTGGAAAGCCTCCCTAATCAAGGGTTCATGATAAAAAAGATGCATATCATAGGGATATGTTCTCACAATTCTCCTCCCTTGTGAGTTTTCTTATGATGTTGACTTTTCATGACTACTGTGTGAGGAAAGTGTTGATGTCAACTTTAATGACTGTTGGATGTGTGAAAACAGGAAACAGTAAGATTAGGGTTTTAATGACGAACTGTTCTCAATAAGTTGACACTGTACAAATCTTTCATACACATCAATGAATGAGACAGGGCCCTCTTCAAAACAAAAAGGACATGGAGAAGCAACTAAAGGTTATAATGAGAGGGGAGAGAGGATAAGATTATGTTAAACAGGTATTTTATCAGCATGAGGAATTGGTCAACAATATCACTACGCCAACAATTTAAGTCATCTCTAGTAAATGATCAACTGCACACTACAACTGAGAAAGGGTACAAATTACTTAGTTAAAAGGTCGCACTTCCATAAAATGCAAAGGGTTAGGATTTTAATAACACCGGAACAAAGTGTTAGCAGCGCACAGTTAGGAGCGCCTGAAATAGAGGGTTCACAACGTTGGGGGAAAATGAGTGAATTAGGCAAAATCTAAATTGGGTTAAATATGGTTGAAGTCTAGAGATGATCTACTTAAATGAGCAAGTTTCAAGGCATACTGGAAATAGTTTTGGAATATGGAGGCAAATGAATGGGACAGTTCATAGCGCCAAGAGGAAAGCCAACTAAAACCTCTTTCTTGACCTTCAAACAAGATAAAAACTCCCATGGAGTACCTGGTGGAATTGTGTTTGTTGTTGATGTCGTTAATCTTAAATGGGAATGTATACAAGTATTTTAACCTCCAACTCTCCTCTTCATCTAGTTCGTAGCACCAAGTTTGCAATGCCTATCAGTAGCACTAGGTTTGCAGCGCTAAGCTCGAACATGATTTGTGTTGTAGGAAAATCTCCCTGCGGACAGGTAGATTGCCTCAAAGAGCTAGACCCTAACTCTAAGACAGAAAGTGCTTAATGTGGACATTGGCTTCCTTTCAAATCTAAACAAACTAACACATGAGAAGGAAGGAGAATAGCAGTACCTTTTTATCGATGTTTGTCCTTGCACGCTCCGAATCGAGCTCCAGACTCTCGCTCCTCGCTGAGTCTTGTAGACAAACAAAGTACGACCACTTCCTACTCTATTGATATTAGCTTGAAAATAGATCTATCTATCAATGATAAGTTCATGTAAAATCAGACACAAACTAGAAATAAACAGGCCAAGCAAATTATATTAATGAGGACAAAACATTGCTTACAACCATGGATTGATTGCAGCAGCTCTGCCAAGTCCTCCTTGTCTACCCCTTGCTCAAAAGATCCATGATCCGACTGATGATAGCTTCATTGATTTCTCCCTATGAGATCATAGGTCTCTTGCTTCCAAAATATCTCTATTCCAGCACCACTTATGAGATCATAAGTTTGGTGTGATTCTCCTTTTCCATTCCCCTTTCACCATTAGAAAGCTTGATTATATAGCCTTGGAGAGGCTCAACAAATTGAGATATCCTTGGGGAAGTTGAGGATTTGCCTCCTTCAGTTGAGGATCTTCCCTAGGATCATGGCTGGACTAGGGATTCAAATCCAGCTACCTTCCAAGAATGAAAGGATCCTTCCCCCATTCATCTCAACAACTTAACAACTGCCCAGAATAGGTAGCGCTCCCTCAAAAGGACCATCAGAGCATTGTAGCGCTCCCTAGTAAGATTTAGGGGGGCGCCAACGCTTTCAAAATTCATAGCGCTCCCTCAAAAGGGCTAGAGGAGCTTTATAACGCTCCCAGACAGTGTAAGGGGGAGTGTTGGCACTCCCAGAAGAGGCATAGGGGAGCGCTCTCCTCCAAAACTCAGTTTTTGAGGTGCTTTCAGATGGCAAAAGGTTTGCAAGCCTGTTGACTCATTTCTCCTCTTCCAAATCAAATGTTTGAGGTGTTTCAAGTGTCCTTCTCATGTCGTTATAGGCACGGCATAGGCATCATGGCAGCATGACACTTGCGACACTTATGAGCAACATGCGACACTTGCGACCTTGTGAGCAAAATGTGACACTTGCAACCTTGGTAATGATGACACTTGCGACACTATCAAAGTGAGTATTTTTTATGTGTAACAGATTGCCCCCCAAAGTATGAAGTTAGAAGATAGGAACTGATAACTGAAATGCTTTGTAGACTTTCAAGCAAGGGTATAGACGCAGAGAACCTGACAAAAGTTGCACACAAACATCCAACAAATATTATGACATGTTTCAAACCCAAGGCAGGCATACCTATGCTTGGGTGATCAAGACTTGCAAGATATGGCTGCCATAAAATACACTGCAAATCCATAATTGTATTGATAAAAAGGTATAGCCACTAAAAATACACTGTGCATCTATACGCTCATGACATGAATTGATCGTAGCCACAAAGAATACACAGTGGATCTACAAGATGAAAAGACATAGCCACGACCAATACAAAGTGGATCTATGTAACAATATATGTGTCATTGTTCAAAATAAACTCCATCGCAACCTGGGCAAAGTACATATCAAAGTGATCACTCAACCCAGGGTCTTTTTACCAATCCCAATGTGGTATGAATCTAACCATGTGAATGGATGTCCTGATGTCGAACATGGCAGAAACCACTTGATTACCGGTCAATGGTGTGAACCATTAACAAGTGTGAGGGAGATCATCATTAATGTCAATGATTCCCAAGGTACCCTAGTACATTCCAATGAATGTGAATGGATGAGCTGGAGTCGAACATCCGTGGAATCATCCGATAAAATGTCAATGATGTAAACCTACTTCTGAATGTGAGGAGGCCTACCATTGAGGCATGCAGGTCCCAAAGTACTAACTGGTTTCTAAGTCTAGTTCCTGGATAATGTGTTGAAGTCGATAGGAATAGGCTCGTCGAAGGAGGGCCTTAATGTGTCCCCCATCAACGACATGAAACGGACATAGAGATGTAATTGGTAGATCAAATGAACATGGACTGACACAGGTATTGAGACAATATATTTGTGATGGCTGACTCTCGAGGCAGATACTTCCCTTGAACATTGAGGCACAACAGCAGAAACATGACATGGACCAAAACTTGATGATGCAGTGGATGCTGTGACTTACGTCAGGTGACCCAAAGTAGTGAAAGAAACTCAAAGGATTGGCTCAGTGCAGAGGTTCAGCGGATTATAATGCATGCAAAAGACACAATGTCATGTTCAAGGGCGACTCTAAGAGTTGCTTGGTGATGTTCTCAAGAGACTGCTTGGCCTGTTTCTTTCAATTTTTTCCCCCATCCAGATAGACGAGTACCTCTTTTTGATTTAATGAGCTCGAGGAGGATAACACATGCTCGATATAACTTACCTTCGGTAAGTTCCTCTTCCTTTGTTTAACGAACCGAAAGAAGTAAGGGTTCGATCTCGTATGGGCCTATCGATGTGTGCTTTAAGGAGTCCAAAGACAGAAAACTCGAAGGTTTTTCAGGATTATAGAGTTTGGAAAAACGCTTAAAAGAGAACTCTCTCAGTTGCTTTTTCATACAGTAGTCTAACGAGATCGAAAAAGAGATAAACTATCACTTGAAATACGCCCTTTCGAACCTTTTAACGAGTGTGAAAGGAAGCAAGATCACTCGAGAATCTTTTCATATTTAGAGAGTTTGAAAAGAGCTTAAAGGAGACTACAAGGGGTTCCTTTTTCGTGTATCCATACAGGTCCGAAAAAGAGATAAAATTCTACCCAGTTTCATTCTCATGTATTTACGAGCACGAGAAAGAACAAAGACTAAGCTCGGTACTCTGCCCCCAGCTTGAAAGCTGGTGACTTAGCTCCAGAATGATCATCAAAGGTTGGAGACATGCCCCCCAAGCTTCAATTCATTCACCGACTTTGAGGTTGTCACCAATTTCTGTGCTAGATGGAGAAAAAGGATACAGGTGAATGAAATGAAGGTTCAAAAACGAGACCTAACAAAAGACTCGAATCGACATCTACGAGATCTGGCGAAAGACTCAACTTGAAGGGAGAGGTGATGGTTTCATTTTTTAACGAGCTTGACACAAGAAAAGAACTATGCTCAAGATTCCAGGTTTGATCCCCATATTGTTGTTTCATTTTTTAACGAGCTTGCTACAGAGAAGAAAACTATGCTTAAGGCCTCTATTTCATTTTTTAACGAGCTTGCCATAGAGAAGAGAAACTATGCTTGTTATGCCCCCAGCATGAAAGCTAGTGGCTTCGTCCAGATCATGGCTTCCAAGAGGATAATGCTCTGGAAGGGTACCATGTCAAGGGACAAAACTCGGTCATGGCTTCCAAGAGATCTTCGCTGGATGGAAGATAATCACTCGAGAAAGGACACGTGTCGAGGGTCGTGATAGGAGTAAGGAGATCGAGCTCCAATAACCCTACCGAAGAGATCACCATGTCAACTACCGGATCCAAATCATCGGAAGTTGAGGTCATGGGAGACAACGCCACATAATTGACATGCGGTGGGGGTGATACTTCCTGCATATGGGAACCACTTAGGGAGGTAACCCAGTCAGGGCCGATGAATGAAAGTTGATCAATAGTCACAATTCTTTCATCGTGAGGGAAAGATATCACATGGAAAAGGGTGGATACAAGAGCTTTCATAGCATAGACATAATCCCGCCCAAGGAGTAAAGCGAAATCCAAGGGGTCTCGCACTACCATGACATCGATAAAGACATTTTTCCCTCCCAAAGTTAAAGGAAACTGAGGAAGGATCCCTAAAGGTTGACTAGTTCTTCTGTTAAAGGCTAGCAAATTCTATGTAACTGGTGCAAGTTGTGGACAACCCAAAGTGTACCAAGCAACAGAAGACAAAATACTAACAGATGCACCTTCATCTATCAGCGTTTGAGGAATGTCCTGACCACGAACTTGTACTGTAATCTGGAAAGGAATGTGGGAGGGAAGACGAGGTCTAGTTAGCACACCCCAATCAAAAAGGATGGCCTCATTACTTGGAGGGGGTTTCGCAGGAGAAGGAGGAATGCCCCCCAGTACGATAGAGTCAGTATTAATGAGAAAAGCATGGGCAATATCAGGTTTACTCTCTATAAGGAGAGTAGGATCGACCGATGATTGGATCGGATCAACCAAAGGTGGACTTGGATAGACCACTTTAGCACTCTTTAGAGGAAGAGTGGGACTGACCAAGAAAGGGACTAGATCAGTCACTTTGACATTCCTCAATGGAGGAATGGGATCGACCGATGGAAAAACTGGATCGACCACTTTGGCACTCTTCAGAGGAAGAGTAGGACTGACCGAGGAAGGGACTGGATTAGTCACTTTGACATTCCTCAATGGAGGAATGGGATCAACTGATGGCGAAACTAGATCGACCACTTTGGCACTCTTCAGAGGAAGAGTGGGATTGACTGAGGAAGGGACTGGATCAGTGAATTTGACATTCTGCAATGTAGGAATGGGATTGACCTATGGCAAAACTGGATCGACCACTTGGGCACTCTTCGGATGAAGAGTGGGACTGACCAAGGAAGGGACTGGATCAGTCACTTTAGCATTCCTCAATGGAGGAATGGGATCGATCGATGGCAGAACTGAATCAACCACTTGAGTTTCATTCTCCAAGGGAAGAATGGGGTCGATGGGTGGAAACGGATTGACCGCTTTGGTGTCACTCTCTTGATCAAGAGTGGGGTTGATCGATGACGGAACTGGATTAGCCACTTGGGTTTGTGTTTCAATTGAGGAGGAAACTAGGTTGACCACTTGATCAACCGGACTGACCGGGGATGGAACCGGATTGACCAGTCCATCAGCCAACGATGGGTCGGAGGAAAGATTACGATAACCTTTTGGAAGTTGAAGTTTTTCCAAAAGAGAAGAAGCCTCGTCCATGCAAGGACAAAGGTGAGAGTAATGATTACCTTTACATAACATGCAAGGGAAATTGACAGTTTTCTTCTTCTTACTAACCTTAATGTCACTAGTTGACGGGGTATCATCGACATGATCGACAGAGGTCGATGACGTGGAGGACCACATTTCTAAGACCTGGGTAAGACTAGGGCAATCCCTCAGAAAGTGGTCACCCTTACAAAGGCTGCAAGGGAAATTGGGTTTTGGATTCTTCATTTTAATCTTGTTGACCTCATCAACACTCCCACTACTATTAACAGTAATTGGTTTCTTAGAGCCAACATCTTATGTTGTTGGGGTCTTTGTCCTTTTTGGGTTCTTCTTCTTCTTCTCTTTCCATTTCTTCTTCTTCTGATCAACCTGGCTACTTGCTTTAGAGCTTTCACTAGGTGAAGAAGGAGAAATGGAAGTGTTAGCAATATTTCTTGTCTCAGGATTAGGCGTACCCAAGAAGGATAAATCGACAGTCAGGGTCTTCCAGAGAAGATCGACTAAATCCCGTCAGCCGTTAGATCTCGAGGAGTTGAGTAAGGTTTAAGCCCTAGTGTGCAGAGGAGGAGTCCCGGGGGGAGGTCATCGGGATATTAGAGCATCAGAGTTTCCGGAGACAAGAAACTCTCGCCTGTAAGAATCACGATCCGCGATCTTCCGACAGGATCATAACCGTCCATCTGTAGGGACACGTGTAAGGAGATCCCGAGGAGTCGGGGATCGGGGAATTGAAAGTCCCGTGCACATGACAACGGGAATCACGATATCCCGATACGTGATTTCCAGACGGAGTTAAGGACTGTAGTAGGGGACAGGTGTTGGAAGGTCAATCCTTGTAGGGAGACAATGCCAAGTGGCATCGGCATATCGGGAGTTGAGGATCCATGAGGACAGTGGATCACAACAGTGTAAGTGCTGATTTCCCGACGGGGAAATCCCAAACCCTGAATTTCTGATGGCACCCAGAATCGGACCTATGGTTTTGGCGCCTGGTCATCAAGAAGGAGGCATGGGGAAGGGGTGTTTATGTTTGTCATTTGGCCACTCGGGCCCCGAAACGTCAGACTAAATCGCAGAGGGAAGACACAGTGATGTACCAGATGCCAATTCGACTTGGGATAAATCTCAGTACCTGCTGGAGATTAATGAAGAAAAGAGAGGGTGGCTCAAACCTCACCTCGCTTATTTATTGTAGAGTATGGAGGTCCTAGCCGAAATTCTGCCCGGGAGGGACCCCTATACCATTTCTCCTCAGGGAAGCCATGCCGATTTTTCAAGCTGCCAGAGGAACCTGCACACACCAATTCAACATTCAAAGGGCTCAGCTACCACCCTGGCGTGAGCCATGCCGAATTAAAGAGGCGTATTACAAGGGAACAAAGGATAGATTTGATTGAGGAGACGTCACCCATTGAAAGTTCTGAGACGCCTCTGCTGGGTGAAAGGAAGAGAAGCATATATGTAGGCATTTTTGCCATTTTGTAATGATCGATGGTTGAGTAGAGCTCCCGGTTGTAAATCTTTAATGAAGCACTGATGCTCTGGTTATGTATAGACTTCTAAGACTTCTTGCCTTATGAATGCCAGTTTCTTTACATCTTTGTTATATTGTGTTAGAGCAGCTCGGAATTGGAGGATCCAGTCAAGTTGTAGCTATTATAGGATGATGTTGTAATGGATCACTGTAATAGTTACGGAGTCTCTAATCGGTTCCTGTGATTTCCTTAACGCTGAATGACTTGGAATTGGAGGATCCAGTCAAGTCTTCTATTCAGTTTCTTGAAGCCTTGAACCAGGAGGATCTTGCATTCAGAGTTTTTCCCTTACAAACTGCTGTAAGCCTGTTGCCCAGAGTTGTTTGCTCACCTTTCTTACTAAGTCTTCCACGTGCTCATCTTTTAATCAACCCACTGGATGAAGTTAGGATTCCAGACCTCCTTTGTTACTTACATACCAGACCCAGTCCCTGAGTTAGAGTAATATCTCCTCGAGTCTTTATCTCCAGTTGATCACCCCTTTATAAACAAATCGTGACATTAAAATGATGGGTGTCACGCTCTGTTCCTGCAAGTAATCCAGGACTGAATTCCGACGCTAACAGGAAGGAGACTTGATGGATGAAGAAGGCGAAAAGTTGACATGAGGTTAATGTGTGGGTGGTGTATTGACATCCAAAGTATTAGATGCAACTGAAACATTGGGAGGATTCGGGATCACTGGAGTGGGGAACAACCAAACTGGTAATCCAATAGTGAGTCTTGGAAGACTCAATGTGGCGACATATGGAGGACCAAAGTTTCCAAATGAAGGAAAGGTATAAGGTTCCCCAGGAGAAGGGGTTCCTCCATTGGTACTCCTAGGATTCGATGCCATTAACATTGACTCGACCTAAGGTCCACTAAGTAAAACAAACAACACATGCTATGAATCTGAGAAGCAATCAATGAAACAAACCTTCCTACGATGAAACCACTATTTGGTGATGAAATCCAACGTCGCGAAATCAAAATAGGAAGGGGCGGGGATAGAGCAGGTGGATCAGTTACGTTGGTGACCTGCTTAACGAACTTACACCTTGGTGCAAGCTTCCACCTAGTAATTGTGGATTTACCCTCCAAGGAGCCCAAGTGAGTTTGACCAACATCTGTTCCAGGTACCTTGAAGACTTTCCCCTTCACAGTCACCTTGTGTAATAACCTAGAAATATAGGCCACTAAGGTTACCACCAACAACAATAAAGCTTGGGGGGACAGTCGACAGTCCGATCCACACGCAAGGGTAGGGTATCTAGCCCGAAATCAACTCAAAAGGCTTCCACTCGTCATTGTGGGTATACCTCTGAGTGATCCCCGTAATACATTCAATCTCTACACTGATATCAACAAAGCAGGGTGAGTCACTCAGCCAATATCAATGCGACCTCGTGCTTGACCCTTGTGTGAGAAGGGCTTCCCAAGACAAGATGTTGCAAATGGAATTTAACACTCCTTAACACAATATGCTATTGTGTGTTTGATAGCTTTGGAAAGTTATCCTTTCAACCTATTCCAAAGCCCTACACCTTAAACTAATGTAGGTTTGCTAACAAAGATGTAAAAAGTCTAATAAATTTTAGTTAAGCGTTGATTTTAATGGTTGTTATTTACTCAGAGGGTGTAGAAAAGTGAAACTGATGGAATGATGACTCAATTCCCAAAAATATGCATAGAATATGATAAGAAATCATTTCTTTTCAATGAATATATATTTAAGGGAAAGAGGAAGAGTCGTTTTCACTATCAAACACTTGATAAGGAATGCCATCAATCAATTTGGTTCTCAATCAAATCCAATATGATGCTACAACATTTCAGAAATGCAAACTAATATGCAAACTAATCATTAAGATGTACTTTTGTCGTTTTCATGCAAATGATCAATTCAATGCAAAATTTCTCCTGCCAACTACCCTTTCATATCAAGGAGATTCATACAAGGAAACACATATTTCGTACAAACAACACACCCTTTTGCAATCAAACAAGAGAAAGAAAACCAAAAAATGCAAAAGGAAGGAAAAAGAGATTGGATCAGATGACCTCAAAGAACCAAATGAGAAGAGTCACAGACTTCTAATGTCCTTCACTAGAGTTCCCGCTCAGTCGGTTAGGAGAGAAGAAAGCAGGGGATTGATTTCAAGCTCTCAACAGCAAAAACTCAAAAAGAATGAAGAAGGGCATAACATCTAAGAAAAAAGATGTTTACTTCTCAAGATGAAGCATGTCAAAGTTCAAAGGAAGAATGATTGAATCATAAAACAACTCAGCAAGTCAAAAAACAGGGTTTTTAACCTCAAAAAGTGCAATTTTTTGAAGGGATTTTGTGAAAACAGGGGCTAGCACTCTGGTGTAAGGGACACCAGGGCATTATAAATCTCTTTCCAACACTCTAAGGGATCACTGGTGCCCTGCTAAAAAGGCAGGGGAGCGCTGGTGCCCAAAAACTCACAAAAATGTCCAAAAAACCCAAAAATTCAATCAAATTTTGACAAACAAGTTGAGTGTGACGGAGTGAAGAGTCAATAAACAAATGCAATCAGATATAAAGGGGTGAACAAGGTCTAAAAACAATCAGGTAAGACAAGGCCTATGAGGAAAGACAAAACCAAAAGGTTCTGATTCAAATCCCCAGTGGAGTCGCCAGTTTCTGTTGTAGGAAAATCTCCCTGTGGACAGGTAGATTGCCTCAAAGAGCTAGACCCTAACTCTAAGACAGAAAGTGCTTAACGTGGACACTGACTTCCTTTCAAATCTAAACAAACTAACACATGAGAAGGAAGGAGAATATCAGTACCTTTTTATCGACGTTTGTCCCTGCATGCTCTGAATCGAGCTCCAGACTCTCACTCCTCGCTGAGTCCTGTAGACAAACAAAGTACAACCGCTTCCTACTCTATTGATATTAGCTTGAAAAAATATATATCTATCAATGATAAGTTCATGTAAAATCAGACACAAACTAGAAAGAAACAGGCCAAGCAAATTATATTAATGAGGAAAAAACATTGCTTACAGCCATGGATTGATTGCAGCAGCTCTGCCAAGTCCTCCTTGTCTACCCCTTGCTCAAAATATCCATGATCCGACTGATGATAGCTTCACTGATTTCTCCCTATGAGATCATAGGTCTCTTGCTTCCAAAATATCTCTGTTCCAGCACCACTTATGAAATCATAAGTTTGGTGTGATTCTCCTTTTCCTTTCCCCTTTCACCATTAGAAAGTTTTCTTATATAGCCTTGGAGAGGCTCAAAAACTTGATATATCCTTGGGGAAGTTGAGGATTTACCTCCTTCAGTTGAGGATCTGCCCTAGGATCATGGCTGGACTAGGGATTCAAATCCAACTACCTTCCAAGAATGAAAGGATCCTTCCCCCATTCATCTCAACAACTTAACAACTGCCCAGAATAGGTAGCGCTCCCTCAAAAGGAGCATCAGAGTGTTGTAGCGCTCCCTAGTAGGCTTTAGGGGGGCACTGACGCTTTCAAAATTCATAGTGCTCCCTCAAAAGGGCCAGAGGATTTTTATAACGCTCCCAAACAGTGTAAGGGGGAGTGTCGGCACTCCCAAAAGAGGTATAGGGGAGTGCTCTCCTCCAAAACTCAATTTTTGAGGTGCTTTCAAATGGCAAAAGGTTTGCAAGCCTGTTGACTCATTTCTCCTCTTCCAATCAAATGTTTGAGGTGTTTCAAGTGTCCTTCTCATGTCGTTATAGGCACGACATAGGCATCATGGCAGCATAACACTTGCGACAATTGTGAGCAACATGCGACACTTGCGACCTTGTGAGCAAAATGTGACACTTCCAACCTTGGTAATGACGACACTTGCGACACTATCAAAGTGAGTATTTTTTATGTGTAACAATTTTCACACTTGGAGGAAACTATTAGAATCTTTTATGACATAACCCTTGGAAATTTGTTTAAAATACAAGCTCTAAAAACAATGAGATGTTATTTGACACGATCCATAAATGAAATGATGGCAATGAATGAATGGAGTACTTTGAATGCGTTGTGAACTCTCCTAGTGAGTTGGCAACACATAGATCAAATATGATTTGACAGCTAAACGGGTAAAAGGGACAAAGGAGGATCTTGCATACAACATGGAGGTGTGACATGTCAAGGTGATGATGGATAGTTTCAAATATGTGACTCATGAAGGTTTATTCAACTTGTCATGATAACAAGCACATAATGCAAGGACTCGAGACCAAGGCCAAACTAACCTTAGATTATTTAATTCAAAAATTGAAATATGACTATAGCAAGAAGTCATAAAAACCTATAACTTAAGAAAACCTACGACTCAAAATAAAAAATGAAATGATTTTTTACCCTTACAATTCTATGTGATAACAGTACCAATTGGTCAATTGATAGAAGTACCTATGAATATAGATGGAGTGTGCAGTGTAGTAGAATTTGAGGTCATTGAGATCATGGATGATAGTCAACCAATTCAACATTGATGGGAATTGAATGGGAATTTTATAATCAAGTGATTATTAATTTAAAAGAAGGTAAATGATATTTGAAGTAGGATACTCGAAGGTTACTGCAACATTGGACCCGATAGAAGGAAATAAGTACATAGAGCCAACGAGAGGAAACGAAATTGAAAACCTATATAACATGATTGCGCGGATGGATGATTATGTTAAATCCACTATAGATGATGCACTAGGTTGGAGAAGTATCAATTCATTTGCATCAAATTCATATGAAGGTCTGGAACATTGGCAGTAGATGATGCATGAAGTATAAACTAGACGATGTGCACACCTAAATCGATCATTGTGCTGGATTGGAATGGAGTTATGTGACCCACCCAGGTATGATGGATTGACTGAAAAAAGATCGTTTAAAGGAATTTGAGTTTCAAGTACCCTAAAAAATAATATTATTTCCACTAAATGTTTTCCTAAAATCTACTCGAGCCAGATGGTGGGCTGCACATAAAGAAGGGGTGGAAGACTAGTTGTAGTGTCGGAGACTAATGAATGTGAGATTTGGTACTGAGTTAGAGAATATTGTGAAGAAATATACAAGGATAAATGATCTTGAAGGTCATCTAGAGTAGTGGATATCCATATAGAGTTCAGTACCGAAGAAGGAATGGATGCACAGATTTATACATACATTGGATACGATTCTGAAGAATTGGTATCTAGAGATGGAAATGCATAGAGAAACAACAAGTTGGGACGATATGGTTCAAAGGTTCAAGGTAACATTTACAATTGAACATGAATATCCACTAATAGATGCAGTGTTGTAGGTAATTCAAAAAAAGATATTCTCAGAAGAAGGTTCAAGCGAGGTAGTACCAGCGTGCAGTGTGCATAGAGCTTCTATGACTGTCCATGAATTATTGGAGTGTTATAATGTCATGAAATAATAACATGATGAGGAAGATACCAGGAATTTACAAGTACATGAAATTGAGGGGGAACCTGTAGTATAAGGGAAAGAGCTTAAATTTGTTGCATATACATAGCCAATTAAAACACGGAAAGTCAACATTGGGATGATAGATAATCCAAATTTTTTGCAAATAGGAGATTATTGGAGTGATGAAACTGTGGAGAAGATTGTAGATTTATTGTGCTAGTATCAGGATATATTACCAACTACATTATCATAAATGAATGGGATAGTTGGGGAATTAGGCGAGATGAAGATCCCTTTGAAACCAGGTGCTAAACCAGTGTGATAGAGACCCTACAAGTTAAATCTGAAGTACAAAGAGAAGGTGAAAGAAGAAATAGACAGGATGTTGGATGTAGGGATCCTTAAAACAGTGGTGGAATCAAAGTGTATAAGTCCAATGTTGGTACAAGATAAGAAAACAAGAGGAATCGGGATTTTCATAGATCTGAGGCAATTGAATGATGCATGTCTACATGATCCATTTCCAACATCATTCACAGATGAGGTACTGAAGAATGTAGGAGGGCATGAGACTTATTATTTCACAGATGGATTCCCAAGGTACCATCAAATAAAGATGGCACAGGAAGACAGGTATAAGACTGCTTTTGTGATAGAGTTTGGAAGTTATCAATACACAGTGATTCCCTTTGGACTGAAGAATGCACCTACATTTTTTTCAAGAGTTGTGGTTGCATCCATTAAGAAATTTATTCATAAGTTCCTTGAAGTATAATCAAGGACTGTGTTTAGTCTACTCAAGGATCACATAGAAGTACTCATATTAATGTTGGATAGGTGTAGACAATGTCAGATTTCACTGAATTTGAAGAAGTGTATTTTTTGCGCACCTTTTGGAATCTTGTTGGGCCATGTGGTCTACAAATAGGGCTTATTAGTGGATCCTGCCAAGATTGTAGTAACTCTATATTTACAAACACCTACACCAATCAAACAGTTGAGAGAAACTCTAGGTCACATAGAATATTACAGGAAGTTTATCAAGGGTTATGCGTAGATTACAAAACCTATGGAGAATTTGCTAAAGAAGGAAGCAAAATTCCAGTGGAATGAGGACCATCAGAATGGTTTGGACACCTTAAAACTTAGTGACCACGTTGATTTTGACCTTTCTGGATTGGAACAAGGAATTCCATGTTCATGTAGATGTACCATCCATATATTTGGGTGCAATATTGTCTCAACCGGGTGAAGGAGACATAGATCACCCAATTTCTTATGCAAGTCAGAAGTTGTCCATAGTAGAGAAGAATTACACTAAAAGAGAATGGGAAGGATTGGAAATGGTATATGCACTACATAAGTTTATTCATTATTTATTGGTTTCTCACTTTAATATGTATACATACCATTCTACACTAAAATACTTAGTGAAAAAGCCAATATTGGGGGGGAGAATATGTAGGTGGCTATTGATGTTTCAGGAATACGATTTTGAGGTTGTTCTGAAACCGGGGAAGTTGAATGTAGGGCCTAATAACTTATCGTACATACTATCAGGAGAAGATGTAGGGAATCTAGATGACAACTTATCATATGCACACTTATTTGCAATTAAAATGGTGGATAAGTACTTCATAGACATAATACAGTTTCTAAGTACATGGATGGCCCCATATGAAATGACAGTTGTGCAGAAGAAATAATTAGTGGTTAAAGTAATAGATTATCATCTCATTGTAGGGAACTTATACAAGTTAGGTGCAGATGGAATACTAAGACGATGTGTGTTGGAGCATGAAAGGCCTATGATACTCACAAAATCACATGAAGGGATTATAGGAGGATACTATGTAGGTAAAGATACTACGCAGAATATATTGTGTTCAGAGCTCTAGTGGCCCACACTTCATAAGGATGCTAAAGAATATTGCCAGGCATGTGATATATGTCAAAGGGTGGGCAATCCATCCAAGAGGGATGAAATTCCTTTACACCCACAGGTTAGATTGCAAGTGTTTGATAAATGGGAAATAGTCTTTGTGGGGTCAATCAACCCATCAACAAGAAGATTAGGAGAGAGGTACATAATCACTATGACGAAGTATTTGACTAGATGGGAAGAAGCAACACCAATCATAGACTACACCGTGGAGACTGTTGTGTGGTTTCTATTTGAGAATGTAGTCATGTGATTTGGATGTTCGTGCATATTATTGAGTGATCAAGGAACACACTTATTGAATAAGACAATTGCAACATTGACTAAATAATTTCAAATTCATCACTAGAAGAGAACGTCATATAACCCTCAGGCTAATGGGATAGTAGAAGCTTTTAATAAAATTTTGGAGAATGATTTGACAAAGATCTGAAACATAGAGAGAGATGATTGGGACTTAAGGGTTACTGTAGTTTTATTGGCCTATAGGACTACAAGAAAGAGGTTGACAGGATAGACACCTTTTAGGTTGGTCTATGGGAAAAAAGCAGTGATGTCGATGGAGTTTATTTTACCTATCATGTACGTTGTAGGGATTATTGATATTTCATATTTTGGTGCAGTATAGGAGAGATTGTCACAGTTAGTACATATTAAGGAAGATCGGTTTGTCACATGATTCCATCATCAATTTCAAAAGGCATGGCATGATAGACACATTAAACAGAAAAAGTTCAAAGTGGGAGACTCAGTATTACTCGATGAAAGTAAATTTATGCAACATCTAGGAAAGTTTTGAATGCATTAGTTAGGACCCCATGTAATTCAGCATGTGACGGAGGTAGGTGTTGCATAGTTGGAAACATTGACTAGAGAAACCCTAGTAGAAATGGGGAATGGAAGTTGGATGAAACAATATAGAGATCGTCGATCGTCTACGCATTAATCTGAACTATGTGAGAACAGATGTATCATAGTATTTGTACTATAGCAGGAAGGTAAAATACAGAAAAACAAACAAAAAAGTAGAAAAAGGAAGAAACAAATAAAAAGTGGGAAATTGAGAAATGAAAAGGTAAACAGGACATAGAAAAAAAAGGGGGGGAGTATCGCATAGATAATAGAAACAACACAAAGTCAGTTAAGTGTGCGCAAGATTCAATCATAGGATATAATCGTTAAGGGTATTAAAGAACATAAACGACAGTTAGAAAGCCATAAATAATGAAACATACTAAGATATGTGTAGTCATAAATAGAAGGCACTGTTGAGGATCGGGACAGACTAGAAAATCCAAGGAAACATCCATTGGAGGATTGGCATTAATTCCACAGTAAGGAAAGTATTAATGGTAGATTTTGATCGAATTCGACACTTTCGATGGGTAAAAAATAAATTATACATTTTTCGAAAGGTGATAAAAGCATATGAGGGCCGACAAAAAAGGTTATTTTCATTTGATAAGAAATGTGAGAATGTAGAGAGAACCAGAGCCAAACCACATCCAAACGAGAACCATCATAGAATAGTCATTGAACGTGGATGCATAGAACAATAAAACCACTGAAAGTTGGAGCGCTAGCAACCAAAAAGACCACCAATTGTACTAGTGGTTGAGGAAACACCAGGAGATTTGGTATCACAATCAAGTTTCCACAAGGACTATATACCACCACGTTCAGACACCACACCACAAGTTGAAGCTCCTGCAAACGGAAAATACCCACTAGTCATATTGAAAATACCAACTGGTGTAATTATCAAAGGGGACATGCTAGGAAAGATTGTTTCCCTAAAGTTTGCAAACCATGACATCAGGGATGAACGAAATTTTCCTGAGCTAGAAAGGGACAAATATTTGTGCACCAACAGTGTACCAAGGACCAGAGAAATTCTCCTTCAACCACAAAGTTGGGTGACAAGACTAGAGAAGTCAAGCATATTGAATCTACTGGAGATTCTACATTTTGGCCAAAGTCTGGAAATAAACACCTGTGTCAAAATTCTACTAATTCTACTAAGTTGCGTCCATGGAGAAACTCTATGGATAGACCCTCCAGTGTCCATTGATACATAATTAATTACGCGGATAACCGGATTGTCGAAAACAAGACTATATATGACAATATTATTCTCAAACAAGGCGGGGGAGAAAGCACTATCAAAAGCCATGAAGGATCATTTTAACACCTTTAGAGAGGGGGTTGGTTGTCATGAACATAAGAAACGATGTTGTACACTTTGTGACACGGGTATTGGCCTGCAAAATAAGGAGGAAATTTTAATAAGATGAACTATTGACCATGGTAATCGGAGTTGCGTAAAAATGCATAGAGGAGTCCAAATGAATTGGGCCACATTTTTGGTGAATCAGTTTTTGATAGACTACATAGAAGCCCAGGAGAAAGGCATGGAGTTTCATTATGCATGGCTTTTTATTTTGATTGCACCAGCTGGATGGAAGGAGCCTAGTCATTACCAACGGATGAGAACAACCAACAAAGGTAATGCATTTGTGTGATATGCCAACCTATGGAATATGACAAACAAAAGGAGAAAAGTATACAACAATGTTACATTTTATGTCTACTTTGACACAATCATGTACATCATAGAACATACATCGCACATCACATCCTAGACAGTAGAAACATACCAGGATATTCCAAGCTTCAAAGAAAGCATGCACCATATGTACATTCAAGCCAAAAGTGACCCTGCATGCCAGTGGCTTTAAATCATCTATAAGTTGACATTAGATGATGTATGCCTAATCGTAAATGACTGGGAAAATGCCTGGAAAGTTCCAAGGGAGAAAACAAAATGCCCGGACGGAGAAGAAGAACAAGATAATGAAGAAGAAGACTTAGACAAGGGGTAGGAAAATGACCAACATAATGGAGCAGGGGATTGTTATAACCCTAAATTTCTTCATCCAAGCATACCTAACATTTGGCCCTCTTACATACAATTTTTTCCAAGCCATCACTGAGCAGTTCTTCTTAAAAACATCATTTTTGAAGATGTACACGCCCTGCACCACTACTACCCACGTACACACGCTTGTTGCACCACTAAAGATCACGTACGTATGCTAGTTGCACCATTAAATCCCGTGTATACCCACAAAAATTGCAAAAATTAAAAAGTTGCAAGGAAATCGTTGAGATTATGGGCTATTGGGTAGTTTTCCAACTATCCCACTACCTATAGCCCGTCTGATACGAATTATTTTCGGCACGAAATGAGAGTAGAGATATAACACAAAAATATTTAGAGATATTGCAAGAGAGACAACAATATAACAAAGATATAGCAGAAATAACAAGAGTCACAGATATACAGTAATACACGATTTCTATTAATGAAATAAATGTACAGAGACTGTAAAATACAGAGTGAAAGACTCGTTAGAATGGTGGCAGCTTATCTCTGAGAAGAGATGTGACGGATACTCACATCCATGAGAAGATGATTCTTATAATGAGGCTCTAAGGGCCTTTTTAACATAAGTAAAATCCAAAACTCTAACCCCAAAAGATGAAAATCCAAAAGGTTTGTGGGCCCCGATGGGGGTAGTTGATACGTCAACTTCCCAGGGGCGTAAATTTTGCATACGATCTCCGTTTGGGGCGCTCGATAGCTCGTTGGAAAGATCTATCTGAGAAATACAACTTTTGGGTGAGAAAAAAGATCTATGATCCATGTTGCTCCCTGTTTTCTCAAAAAAACATCGTTTAGGGCCTCAAAATGGCCCCGAAAGTTAAAAACTGCTAAAAATAGTAAATTACCAAAATTGCCAAAAACATGTTTTGGGCCAGTTGGAGAAGGTGGGTGGCCATCAATATCCACCTGGATCAATCCTCCCTCCTTAAGAAGAAATTGTATCCATTGCATTGAGTTCCTGAGGGAGAGGGGAAACCGATTGTTGAATCTGAATCTTGGTGATTTGCTTGCCTTGGAGAAGTGGCATTGCTTAGCTTGTTGAAGGCTATCATGAACCTTTGGCTGGAAGGTTTGGACCTTTTTAACTAGTCTAGCTATTTTAGATGACTGTGTGTAGAAGTAATATTTGTGCTTTGTTGCAACCTTTTCGACCTGCTTCTAGTGGATAGAAGGTGCTTGGGCCCAGGCTGTAGTGGTTGCAATATCCTTTTGTTCCCCTTTTGAACAAATTGTGGAGAAGATGAATTTTGTAGTATGAGATACTACCTTGCGATAATGTTTAGGTGGGACAATAGTTGGAACTACCTCTGGTATTCTGTAGAGATGACCCCCAAAGTAACAATGACACTACGGGGTCGAGACTCATAAAGAGCATGGCGCTTCCACATATATGGTTGGCCCAAGAGAACATCACAGACATCCAGTGGGGAAACATCACATAATACCTCATCCTTGAAGGGTTGGATCCTGTATGACAATCGACACTGCTGGCTAACACGAAGATCTCGTCCTTGGTGAAGCCACCCGATGCTGTATGGTTGTGGGTGTGGTGTTGTCGACAATCCCAACTGTTTGATGACCTCTGTTGATATGAGGTTCTTCTGGCTTCCTCTACAACAATAAAATGCATCGGGGTCCCCTTCACCCACATCTATGAATGAAAAAGGCACTCCCCCTCTTCAAAATCTATTAATTCTTCTAGTTGAATTGTTGCAGTCGCGACAATAGCAGTGGGGTCTGCGTCAATGATCTGTCTTTTACCAGTATTTTCATAATCAGATTCTGAATCCCGGTTTGGCTCCTTGTCTTTGATATCAGCCACCAATGACTGTTTTGAGTGACATTCATCGGTGTTGTGCCAGGGGATTTTGTGGAAATCACACTGTTTTCTAGTGTCCTTCTTTGTCTTCCTGTGACCCTTATTTTCCTATGGCTTGGACTGGTTTTCAGGAGACTGTTTGTTAGAGTTGTCTTTGTCATACTTTGGTTGTTGTGGATTTGTAGTCCCAAACTCCTATTTGTTCTGGTGCTTAAATTTCTGCTTGATTTTAACAACATATCGATAAGAAACACCGAGTGATGAGATGTCCAGAAAATCCATTTAAGTTTGGATGTATCTGTGTAGAGCCCCACGGTATTTCAAAACCAAATGTCGTTCAAAGTATTTGATACCCAACTTGGTGCGTAAGGTATGGAAGATATTGGTGAACTCTAGAACTGCTTGGCCCCTCTCTTGTCGTAGTGTGGTCCATCTCATGTATTGGTCCTCATAGTTGCCAACAGGGTAGTATTGTTCCTTTATGGCATCCACCAAAAAATCCCAAGTGGGCTCGGCCCCATATATTCCAGAATCCTCTGTGGAACTTTTCTCCCAGTAAGTTTCCCACCAATGTTTGACATGGGAGAGAGACTTAAGGAGTGTGAAGGTGATATTTTCCTTGTCAGAAAAATTATGAACAAAGAAATAACCTTCTAGCAGATTTAACCATATATCTAGGGCATCTGCATCTATTTGACTTTCAAATATGGGAATATCAAAATTAACTTGTACTTTGAAAGGCAACGTGCCTCCAAAGTGGTCGCTTGATGAAGATGCGCCTGATGCTATCGGGAGGCGTTGAAGGATGTGGGGAAAATTCTCCATCATTTCGTCCCTCTATCACGTGAGAGCTTGCTCAAGCAACAGACTGATAGGATCATCTGCTCTGTCATTTTTATTTTCTTCCACCATTGAGGGTTTCTTGGGTGTGTGAGAGCGAATTTCCTCAAGAGAGAAAAGCTTGAGACCCAACTTGCTATACTCAGACCTTGTCGGGGACATGCATTGAAAATGATCCAGAGTAGCCTACTCTGATACCTCTGATCCGAATTATTTTCGGCACGAAATGAGAGCAGAGATATAACACAAAAATATTTAGAGATATTGCAAGAGAGACAAAAATATAATAGAGATATAGTGGAAATAAAAAGAGTCACAGATATACAGTAATACACGATTTCTATTAATGAAATAAATGTATAGAGACTGTAAAATACAGAGTGAAAGACTCGCTAGAATGGTGGCAGCTTATCTCTGAGAAGAGATGTGATGGCTAATTGCATCTGTGAGAAGATGATTCTTATAATGAGGCTCTAAGGGCCTTTTTAACATAAGTAAAATCCAAAACCCTAACCCCGAAAGATGAAAAGCCAAAAGTTTTGTGGGCCCGGATGGGGGTAGTTGATACGTCAAATTCCCATGGGCATAACGTTTGTATACGATCTCCGTTTGGGGCACTCGATAGCTCGTTGGAAAGATCTATCCAAGAACTACAACTTTTGGGTGAGAAAAATTGATCTATGAATCATGTGTCTCCCTGTTTTCTCAAAAAAACATTGTTTAGGGCCTCAAAATGGCCCTGAAAGTTAAAAACTGCTAAAAATAGTAAATTACCAAAATTGCCAAAAACATGTTTTGGGCCAGTTGGAGAAGGTGGGTGGCCACCGATATCCACCTGGATCATCGTCACCTAACCGAATAACCATCCTTTTTCCATATACAAGTAGGTTTTGTGGTCTCATTCATAACATAAGCATAAGAACAATGAAACTCTTCCTATTTCACATCCCCTCCTTGCCCCAAATAATTGTAGCCACCTTGTGAGATTTACAGCAGAATTTCCCATTCTTGCCTTTTTCCTCCATCATAATCCTATGCCATTTCCCTAGAATAAGTGTGAGAGGAGAAATATATGTGGAAGCGTATTTGGAGCTTGGTGAAGAGGATCCCAGACTAGGTTCATAGAGCAGTCACCGACCTTTGTTGTAAGTAAAGATTGTGATATCAATAAAAGGAATACTTTTTCTGTCCCGAAATATGATGTGTTAAATAATTGTATTCAATTTATGTCTTATACTAACATCTAACCCATGATTTATATATGATATGCATGTTTGTAGTTTCCTATTTATCTGTTTGTGAATGCAGGCCAACCTTGGGATGAGGCTTGTAGTTAGCAGAGCTATCAAACGTGAGAGGATCAACACCGAACGTAGAGTAAAAGGTAAAGTTGCCTGATATTTTCACTTTGTCTTTCATGTATGAATGTGGGGTGTATTCTGGGTAGTTAAAAAAGTAGAAGACTTTTAGACGGTTAGATCTGCCTACATGTTGAACCCTAGTGTAGTCCATAGGGGGGTTTTCTCTCTATAGTAGAAATGGCGACCATACTGGGGAAGCCTCTAGGGTTTTAGGGAATTTTATGGGTGTTTGATTGGTTTTTACCTTTTGAGTTTCTTTCTGAGTCTGTTGAGTCTTTAATGGATTCTGGTCACCTGTTGGTGCTATACCAGTTCTCCCTGCCCTGTCAATCTACCTATTTGTCTTGTTTTTTAGGATTTAATGAGGTGTATGCGGCCTGTAGTGGGTCTACATGCGTACGTACATGCCCTACTTTTAGATAGCCCGCGCACATATGTAGGTTGCTTAAGCACTAGTAGCATGCCTATGTCAAGAAACTGTTTTAATTAAGAACGGGTAGTCAACCTCTTCCCTGATTGAATTCTGACTTCTCAGGGTTTCTTGATTAAGTACAATGTCTCTGTTTTTACAGTCAAAGGCTAGGTTTGATGTCAGTTTGGTTATCTTTTTTAATATTTCTTGTGTTTAGTACGGAAGGGTTAGGCAAGTCTTCGAGTTTCTTTTTGATCAGCCTGCTATGTGTCTTTAGGGACTCCCTACGATCCGCAGTGGGCCAAAGGTCAGTTCTCAGTCTTATCTGGTTGTTTTTCATTTTTTCCCCTTTCTCTTGCCTTAAAGAAAAAGAAAAAGAATTATTTCAAGGTTCTTGTTTGAAGCATAAAGAAAAGAATAGAAAAAGTTTTTATTTCTTAGTTTAATTAAGTAGTTGGGTTGATTATTTTGTTTGTTAGGATAAAGAGTTATTTTCTTAAGTTCTTTACCGATTTCTTAGAAAATTAAGTAGCTCGTAGTCGAGTAAATTTCATTTTAGGTTTTCCTTTAAAAGATATTAGAAAAAGTAGTTACGAAAAGTTGGTTAAAGAGTTAGTTACAAAATCTTTATTGTTAACTAGAAGTAATTTTGCTTTCAGTTTCGTTTGTTTCTCCTTCTTTGTCTCTCAAAACACACCACTAGTTTTATTATTATTTCCTTGACTTAAATCAAGCCATTAAAACAAACACTAAATCTAAAATTAACTAGACTTTATGTTTGTAGGGTCAATCAACTAGTCTAGGCTAGAGCCTTGAATTAGGTTGGAGAGGAAACTCTTCAAGGCTTATAGACAAACATTAGAGTTAGTGCTAGGGATTTTAAAAGGTCCAGTAAACGTGAAATTTATCTGAGACCCCCCTCTAACAGAGGGGATAAACACAAGGTCGCATGAGGAAAGGTAGCAGAGATAACCCCTCCAAAGCTGGACCAAGTGTAGTGGGGAACGCATATTAAGGACTTGTCGTGGGATATTGTCGGTTGCATTTTCCTACAGAGCTTTGTGGACCCCAAATCCATTTGAGATCCTCAGTTGTCTTCTGGACCACTTTCTTCTGATACCCTTGGTAGGTTTTGGTCTTAGTTTCCCTGCTCATTATGGTCCACCCGACTATCGGTTGTACCCGCCTGGTGACTATTTGCGAGATGAAAACCTAGTTGCCTTAGGGACTTACATGGGTGACTACGGGGGTATACCATGGTACCTAGGGCAGACGTCGGGCCACTCTTTGTAGAGTATACACGGAGGGTGCTTCTGTGTTCGAGTTGCACTTGCACTGCTAAGTTTCTCTAGTGTTGGCTGGTGTAACTGTTCTTCCTACTAGATAGCATCTGTTTGATTTGCCTTTAGGATATTTTAGTGTGTGCTCTATTCTACTTATTTTTCCATAGTGAGTTAGTCAGTCATTTCTTTGGGTCTCTGACTTAAGGTGGTATACCACCCACTATGTCGTTCGAGAGTACTTTTTCGGTCTTCCACTTAGAAAACGTGGAGTTGCCTCTTTATAGGCATTGTTTTGATACCACTGGTTCGCCAGAGTGAGTGTGTGAGACTTTAACGAACTTGAACGATCCCGCAAGGGGAGAAACTGAGCATAATATCTTCATGGCTAAATTTCCTGACGATAC
>ML780662.1:1056808-1069865 GCA_009831015.1 Picea engelmannii | reverse complement strand
AATCAGTGTCACAAAACTTAGTGACAATTTTCCACTTTTCACAAATTAACTGAACAACAAATATTCATTTCATTTTATCAATCAATATATATAAAACAATAAATACTTTATTTATTAAATAACTTGAATGAATACATAAGATCAATCTTTGAATATCATCTTCATACAATTATGCGAGACCCAACTCTCTGTTACAAGACCTAGCTTGTAGTTCTCAGATCCAACTAAGAAATGAGGAATCCAACCCTCATAACAAGTCCCAGCTTGTTGATCTCATATCCAACTAAGATGTTAGGAATCCAATCCTCATACAAGACCCATCTTGTAAATAGGCACCAACCTAATAGAATGAACTTTCATTCAATCCATTATATATAGATATATATACTTCAACAAATTCAACTACGCTCTTCTCACCATTCCTTTTGTTTATATAGTCTTCTAACTTGTGTGAATTTGAATCATTGTGTCTTTTCATATTTGAACCATTGTACCTTTTTCATTTAAAATGATAATCTTAAACTTTAGTTAATATCGTTTTCCTTTTTATTCTTTATTCATGTTTTCATGTTTTAACTATATTTTAATCATGACTATGTATCGGTTCGTTTGTCCTCATGATTTGATCACAGACATGGATCAACTCATTAGATCGTACACATGCTTTTGTTGCATTCTCATTTCACCAACTTGATCATATTCGATCATTGTATTGTTCCGGTGTAACTCACTGTTGAATGAAACGTGTATGAGGTGCTTCCTTCAACCCATATGATCACAGGCGTAGAACCGCAAGCTTATCAATTTAAGCGTTGTATTATCTTTTGCCTTTATTTCTTATTTCATATGACCAACGGTGATGAACAAATTCTAAGCCAAACGAGTGCTTGAGCACTTTAACAAATCAACAGTCATGATTCAATATTTTGACGAGATGGACGACTGATAGGACTTCTCCCTTCAGAACTTCTAGATTTGAAACCTTTCAAAACTTTTGAATCAGATCTTCCGAACATATCGGATGGTTTACGTCTATTTTGTTGAAACGTACCAATTGTCATATTTGATTCTTTACAAGGCTTAATCTAACGACCATGAATTAATCAAGCGTTGAGTTGGATGGACACCATTTACTCCGGGTCTTCAGACTTCGGAGATTTCAGATCTCAATACCTTCTTTCCTTTGGAGTGATCACCCGTTGTGGTAAGTCATAATACAATAGAGACCGATTGTTGTTGGTTAACATTTTAGCTTAAAATATCCTTCCACTGTAGTAGATCAATGTTCGGGAATACACCCGACATCATATCGACAGTCGATATCTCCTTCAGGTCTCCAGACTTCAGAGATTTCGAGTCTCAAACCCTTTCTTTCCTCTGTAGTGATGTCAATTACTTACGCCACTTGATGACGTGTCATGAGCCTAGTAACTTCCACATGTCACTTGGACGTAGTCTTGTTGACATGGTCTGTAGACCAACAACCCTGGTCCAATGGTCCTCGTGTGTCCTCCAAATATGACGATCCTTATTCATTTCGGATTTCCTGGCTTCACGTATTTTAGATCTCAAACTTTTTGGGGCGTAACCTCCTCGCTTCTTTATACCCGAAGTGAAATATCTTCGTTCGATCTGGATCATGGATCAACAACTCTATCTTGATGCAATTCTGCTTTGCTAGCTTATCCTTTCCTTCCACTCAAAAAAGATCCGACGGCTGACGAAAATTTGCATTTCAGGAATTTCAAATGTCAACTTTATGGAGCGTAACCTCCTCGCAGCTTTAGACCCGAAGCGAATGTTGTTCGTTGATCAGGGCCTCATATCAATGCTTCAATATCTATACGATGGTGCTCATCTAGCTTATCATGTCCTTCCACTTTAACATGATCCAATAGTCGATGGGAATCGAGTTTGATCCGACAGTTGACAGGAATTTGCATAATCGAATTCTCAATCATTTTTCTCACTTATCCTATCCTTCCACTCAAAAGTGATATAACGGTTGTAAAGATTCTTGAAGCAGATCCATGATCAAGAATAATTGTGCAACCACAATCTGCGAGTGTTTTAAATCGTCACCCAACTCCGCAATGGGAAGATGTGCGCTATTGGAGAGTCAACCACAATCATTGATCTTCAAGGCTATAATATCGGACGATCCTGACTAATTGTGGGATTGGAACAAGCGTGATGTTTTAATTCTCCTTTCAATCTCCGCAATCTATCCCTGCCGTAGATTTAGCAATTGTGATTCCGACAGTTACAATTTAATCTGGCTTAATTGCATCGTTTGTTGGATCAACCACAGTCGTATATATTTGGAGCTATGAAATCTAACAACCTAGTTCAATTGCAGGATTGGAACTAGTGAGTCATTTAATTCTCCTTCCGATCTTCGCAATTTATCCCTTTGTTGATCTAGCTTGCAGATCGACAGTCATGATCCTCTAATGGTCCTCAAGCCGATGGTCACTCATATGACCAATGTCCATTATTTAGATGATCAACACAACCAACCTCTTGATCGGACAACTGTTGATTCTTCTCACTCTAATTAGACGGATGCTGAGGCTTTTCACTCTGAGATTACACTTTTCCTTTCGAGCTTTAATAATTGTTTGTGCATTCTTTTATGCATTGTTAGTCAATCGCTAATTCTCCTGAGCTTTGTTCATAGGAAAATTGTTGATTCAACCATGATAAAAAATAATCATGAATTCGCTAATTCTCCTGAGATTTGATCATAGGAACATTGTTGATCCTATCGTGATCAACAATAATCACGAATTGCTTACGTATTGTGTTTTCCCTTCTCAACATTAATCTTTTCATATTGTTCGCTCCTCCTCCTAAGATTATGCTTTCAATCTCTGCATATTGTTTGACATTCTCTACCGACTGATATATTTTTGACATCAATGACAATTCATCATAACATCAAATCATCACATCATAATGACATCGACTGTTGACATCAATGATAATATGTCCAACAATCTCCCCCTTTGTCATTGAGGGAAACATACTAACTTCATACACAAACTCCCCTTTGATGATGATTTTTTCTATGAAGTTCTCTATGAATTTACTCTCCCCCTTTGACATCAATGGCAAAGGGTTTCTCCCCTTATAATCAACATGTTTTTGTCTGCATGTTGTTGGCTAGAATATGAACTTGGGTAACACTTCTTACAATTATGTTATGTCTGCCATAACTAAATGACTCCCCTTGTCAATATGCTCTCTTTATGATTTTTACTACTCTCCCCCTTTGTTTCTGAAAGGGTAGCTCTTCCTAACAAGGTCTCTTCCCCTATTAATTTATTGATTTCTTATCTTAGTTTATTGGGATTTTTGAGTTTGAATAAGTAGTCTTCTTGATACAAATTTTTGTAGTGATCAAGTCTTTTCAACACTTAATCTAATTACATACTTATTTAATAACCAAAATACTCCTCTTGGGTTTTTACTGACTCTTGGCACAGGGGCAGACCCAGGGTTCAATGCTACAACAACGTACCAACAAAACCCTAACTACTGGCCCTTTCGGCAACACCTCCAAAGAAGATGAAGTCTCACTCGAGGTAGAGGCAGCGGTGGCTGCAGGACTCAGGTGTCTACAACCTTATCTGGGACACAGATCTCTGATTGTAATACTTAACAGAGCACTTAGCACCGAAATTTCATCAATATTTAACCATTATTCTACTGTGCAGATAAAATAAAGCATCGCATCATTCACTCAGATCTAATGTATCTAAGCACTTATCGTAAAGATGTAAATTAAATATAGCAGATTCAAGCACTAAGCACATTCACATAGGTCAGATCTACATCCATATACATCATTAGCACAAATCATAAGCAGATCTATCCATCTATATTAAAGCACTTTAGCAAGTAAAGACATAAACATATCAAGACATCGCACAAAGAGGGACAACACAACATTTACATGGTTCACCCCCACATTGGGGCTACGTCAACCAACTCTTCTTCTTTATTGTCTTCAGTCTCTCAGTTACATGCACAAAGCCACAAAATCCTACTTCGCATAGGATAGGATATCTGCGTGCACCTTTCCAGATCCACCTTCCCCGAGCTAGGTTACATCACTAAGCCTTCTATAGTCACTTGCACTTAGCTCTGCAAGCTTCGCATAGTATGCACAGAGCTCTTACAATCCTTTGATCACATATATCTAACACTTGGCCATCTTTTTAACATCACATAGATGTATTCTCTATATATTTCCATACATTTCCTAGACATCTATATATACATTGCAAAATAGGCCTAAACATGGGTAAACCCATGGGCTGACATCCCATACCTGTTACATAATCCCAAATCCCAAAAAGGACCCAAAAAGGGGTCGAGATACCGTGATATCTACTTCATCTTGCGCTCCTCCTTCGACAGGTTGTCGAAGTCCCAAAATAGGTCAAACTTGACCAAAGATTTCTCAAAACTTGGTCAAGGGCCAACAACCCCCAACACTCACCTGTGACTTGTCCCAAGTCACTCTGATCTGGGTAGTTCCTCTTCAAAATCCTCAAGCTTGGCTCAAGCTACTTAGACTTGTTGTTGTGCCATGGCCTCTTGTGCAGTGAACTCTTGGATGAATACCTCGTTCACAGGCCCCTCCAGACATTGTTCAACTACAATAACAACCTACTCTAGTTCTGCTCCTTGGCCTTCTTCCTCTGTGAACAATTGGTAGGCCTTATCATGTACAGGTTGGAGTCTTTGAGTTACTTTTGTAACTCTGCTTTGGATAGTGTGGATCTGTTGTTGGGTAGTGCATTTCTCTTGGGAGCACTTCATTCTTTCCACAGCTGGCAGAGGCTTTAGCTGGGCCTATATTATTTCAGCTTGATACTTTGCCTCTTAGAGTTGCGACTCCAGTGCCTTTAGTTATGTATTCTCTATGATTTTCTCATAGGTCTGGGCACTGCGATCAATAAGTTTCTTATATTCCATAGTAAGGGATTTTATTCTCTCAACTATTCTTCAAGTCGTTGCTTCTCTTTGGTCCCTTACATCCTATGGGGTCTCATGCACTATGCAGAGCTCTAAGTCTGCTATGCACTGTTGTAACTGTTGGATAGCTTCTACGAGTTGTTCCACTTATTGCATGACTCGATTCTCTACCTTTATTTCAATGATTGTCACATATCGAAGTGCTCTATTGATCACTTCTTTTACTTCAACTTGCTCTGCGAGCAACTGTTCTTTTCCTTGCTACATCTGTGCTTTTTCTTCATTGAACTTCACTTGGAGATCAATATTTTCATGTTCTGCAGCCCAGCGTTGTTCAAAAAGTACTCCTTGTACTTGCGTCAAAGTCTGGGTGGCTTGGTCGGTTTCTTCCTGTGCTCGTCGAAGGCAAGCTTCGACTGTATCAGTTAGTCGGTGCAGTTGGGCTGGCACATCTCCCAACTTTGGTTCTTCCGGTGCAATGAAGACTACACGAATGGACTGAAGGGCATGTTGTACCCCTCAGAGTTCAAATTCAATCCTATCATACATTTCTTCTTGCTTGGTCATTTGTTTCTCTGTTATTTCCAATGAGGCGTCATTCAGGGTTGCAAGGATGAAATCTAAATCATCAGAGGTGAGGACAGTCTGCATCTTGGTCATGGTGGCTTTTGACTTCTTCTAGGAATAAGGTTTTTTTTTTGGGGGGGGACATTTCTCTTCTTCGAGGGGTCCTCCTCGTCTATGGGCGGTGTTACTTCATTGGGCCTTTGTTCATCTTCAACTTCGTCACCACCCCCTCGGTCAGGTGACATGGAAGCAGTCTTCACTGAGGTGCTACTTAAGTTTTGGACCTCCTCAGTATTCTTTTGTTTGTTGGTTATGGGTGTATTCTATTCTTTATGGGTGTCCTCTGGGATGTCATTATCGGATATCTCTTTGAGGTTGGCGGGGATAAGGAGGTTAGTGGACCATTCCTTAGTGATTTCCTCTAGGTCTTCTTCTATAAGCTTATAATATGTCTAGAGCTAGTCTTTATGTTCATCTACCTGCGTTGTAATGTAAGCGAAGTGTCGATATGTGTTGAACTTCATCATTGGTCAAAACCTTTGTAATGTGTTTGAAGTCATGCAACGCTTGGCTTCAATGGATTGCTTCAGATGAAGGTAGTATGTATGAAAAACATCATTTGAATGCCATTGTTTGTTCATATATGTCGAATACCACAGAGTAGCGAACTTCGCAGAAAGTGGTTCGAACGACTCTATGTCTTGGAAGGTATCTCCTTTTGAAATATCCTAGGCAAAAAATGCAATGAGGACCAGGATCCAGCTGAAATGGAATTTGTAACCCTGGTCCTAGGCTTCTTGGCAATCAAGTTCCAACTGGTTAACTAGGTACTTCGCCCAGTTCATCTGTAGGCCTTCTGTGCACTTCCCTCCAAGGTCAAAAACAAAGTCGGTGACCTACGTAGGTCAGTTATTTCTTACTAAATTCCCAGCTATCAGTTGACATGTGAGGCGCATTGTGCCACTCTGAATGGAAGCTACCTTGTAGCCTCTTGTTCCCTTCTCAACATCGCCATAGATGTCATTTATCTTTTGTGCAAGTGTGCGATCTGCATCTTTTCCTGGATAAAAGTCTTGCGAGTCAGGATCTTGCATACTCAGGCCTGTGACCTTGTGGATCAGTTTCGGGTCAACTATAATGCGGCGGTTGAGCCATAAGTAGCCTCCATGGTAACACGACAGTAGCATCTTGACACAGACATTGACTTCCTAGTGTCTTCTGAAGTGTGGGATTTTCATGACGTTCAACAAGGTGGACTGCGCGAGGTTCATTGTCCATGAATGGGGGATGATCTTTGAATTCTTTCCTTTAGTTCTGGTTAGGTACTTGTATGGGGAGAGGATTCCATAGATCTTTCGATCTTCGAGGTTGAAGTCGCTAAACTTTAGTGCTGCAATCTTGTCCTGGTCTGTTCAAACTGCATGTATCCCCTTTGGGAGGTACGCAGTAATTATGGTGTACTCAAAATCACATGGTACACTATCACAGTTCACCATGCCAGCCAAAGGCAGGATGTAATCGGGCAGTATGGTTGGAATCAGTTTTGCATTCATGAGGTCGTCTTTATGCTTGGTTCTCTTTTCTATTGATGGTCGGGATGGTCCTGCTGCACAAGCAGTCGACAAAGAGGCTTGCACCATTCTCATTGATGAATATTCTACAACTACAAACATCGACATGACTCTTTCAGTCATGAGGTCGATCAGAGCTTCTTCAAAAAAATTCTCTGCAGCGCTAAAATTGGCCAACATATGTGCTCGAGATTGAAAATCTTGGTTTCGGGGAGTAACTTAGACACAGAAATACGACAGAGGGAAATAACACAATGAGCACTGTGTAAAATCTACAATTCTATGGGCTCAGATTCATGGTTAGCAAAAATGTTCTGGGGGCATGCCACGATGGGATAAATAGATAACTTGGCAACGGATCTCTTGCAATGGGTAGAAACGGGCAAGAAGCCTTCATTAACTCTGTTATGTCCATTACGGTGCGGTCCAACGGTCTGGTGGAAAACCATAAGTGTCGTTCGACCCATTCAGAGGGTTGATCAAATGGTTATATTAGTACCAACGGCTTTATTGCTTCGCCATGGCGAAGTTCCATGTAACGTTGTTCTGTTATCCTGATGAAGTTCCAATTTTGCAAATTTTCCATCTGCAACTTTCCTTCTGGAACCTTCTGTAACTTGTCGATCTTATCTCTCTTCTTACTTAGATTTCTATCCTTCTTTCCAGTGAGCTTCTTCTCAGTATGCCTTTTCCCATTCTGATTCGTATCTTCTTGTGGCATAGTTAGTTCGCGTTGTTGAGATTCTTTCCTAAGATTCGAGGGTGATGCTTCTTCTTTATCTGGAATAGGTACTTCAATCTTTTGTGGGTGTTCTAGTGTTCTTGCAACTTCAACATCCGAGTCTCTGGGGTTAAATAGCTTCGATTTGTTATTTTTTTCTTCAATCAAGTGTGCAATCCTTCTAGTCATAAAATCTTTTAACTCTTGCTTCTTCTGATCTAAAACTGCTTCTTCTTCTTTCCTTTTGGCCTAATCTTTTTCAACCGAAGGTTTTCCTAGTAACATGGTAAATGGGGCATGGTTCTCAATAAATTTAATAATCTCAAAATCTTCCTCTGTCAAAGTTCCATTGGCATGCACAGAAATCCTGGTGAGCTTTCCACATAGGTTTATCAGTTTTCCTCTAAATATCCCTATTCCTCCCAATGAAGGAGTCATAGCAGGCTTCCCTAAAAGTTTCCAAAATCTTTATGTCATGATATTCACCTATGTTTCCTCATCTAGAACACAATCAATGTCGAAGTCTCCTATTCTTGCTTCAAGGCATTCTTTTTCTTTGAATATCTCTGATAAGCTGACATGTCGGTGGTCATTCAGGTTTCTCTTATCTGCAACAATGCTTTCTCTGATTCTTTCTGGGGTTCTGCCATTTCTAGATCTGCCTTAGGGTTTTCTTGTCCCATGTTCATTCCTTCAAGCTTAGAAATCATTCTAGAGAAATCCAATACTTCATGGTCCATATCTTTGCAACAGAGACATCTAGGTCTTCTCCCAGGGCATTCCTTAGCAAGATGTCCTGGTTTTCTGCCACTGTAACAGAGGGTTAATCCTCTCTTTATTTCAAATGATCCCCGGCTCTTTCTGTACTGCGCACTAGGATCATAGTAGCTAACCTGCAAACAGTTCTTTATAGAATCATGCATCCACTTTTTAGTCCAAACATTCTTTCTATGCATATGTATAACATATCTTTCACTATTCTTATTAGATCTATGCATATCAAACCTTCTTTCATCCATTAGGGCCCTAGTTTTTAAGCTAGGACATAATCTATCAACCCAACCTAGATCCATACATTTGAAACAAACATTTCCACTTATCTTACTTCTACAAAGCATAAAGCCTTCAGATCTAGAACTTTTCACTATTCTTACCTTTATCAGAGAACAAAGCTTGCAGATCTTACCTTTTTAAGAAAGACTTCTTACTTTTACCTTTCCCAAAGCACAAAGCATTCAAATCTTACCTCTTTTCTTTAGATTTGACCTATTTTCTTCAGATCTGACCTCTTTTCTTTAGATCTGACCTCTTTTCTTCAGATCTGACCTCTTTTCTTTAGATCTGACCTCTTTTATTCAGATCTGACCTCTTTTCTTTAGCAGAGATCTTTATAAATTAAGTAGAATATTGTGCACTAGAGAAACATATCTATGCATAGATCTTCCATTGTTTTAGGTTGGATCTTTGCACAAGGCTTCTTCTTTCTTAGTTCCTAGCATTCACAGTTTCAGGTCCCGACAAAAGAACCATTTGTTGGCACAGGGGCAGACCCATGGTTCAATGCTACAATAGTGCACCAACAAAACCATAACTACCGGCCCTTTCGGCAACACCTACAAAGCAGATGAAGTCTCACCCGAGGTAGAGGCAGTGGTGGTTGCAAGACTCAGGTGTTTGCAACCTTAGCTGGGACATAGATCTGTGATTGTAATACTTAATAGAGCACTTAGCACTGACAGTTCATCAATATTTAACCACTATTCTACTACGCAGATAAAACAGAGCATCGCATCATTCACTTAGATCTGATGTATCCAAGCATTTATCATAAAGAGGTAGATTAAATCTAGCAGATTCAAGCACTAAGAACATTCACATAGGTCAAATCTACATCCATATACATCATTAGCACAAAGCATAAGAAGATCTATCTATCTATATCAAAGCACTTTATCAAGTAAATACATAAACATATCAAGACATTGCACAAAACAAGACAACACAACATTTATGTGGTTCACCCCCACCCTGGGGCTACGTCCACCAACTCTTCTTCTTTATTGTCTTCAGTCAATCAGTTACATGCACAGAGCCACAAAATCCTACTCCGCATAGGACAAGAGATCTGCACACGCCTCGCCAGATCCACCTTCCTCGAGCTAGGTTACAACACTAAGCCTTCTAAAGTCACTTGCACTCAGCTCTGCAAGCTTCAGACAGTATGCACAGAGCTCTTACAATCCTTCGATCACATAGATCTAGCACTTAGCCATCTGTCTAACATCACATAGATGTATTCTCTATATCTATCCTTACATTGCCTAGACATATATATATACATTACAAAATAGGCCTAAACATCGATAAACCCATGGGCCGACATCCAATACCCATTACATAATCCCAAATCCCAAAAAGGGGTCGAGATCCGGCGATCTCTACTTTGTCTTGCGCTCCTCCTTCGATAGGCTGTCGAAGTCCCAAAATAGGTCAAACTTGACCAAAGATGTCTCAAAACTTGGTCAAGGGCCAACACTAACTTCCCTTTGTCAAATAGAACAAGATTATGAATCTTACTGATATTTTTTATCTGCTTCTTATTCTTCTTTGATATTTCACAGGAATATCAATTGAGGAATTATACCAATTGATTTAAATGCCAATTTTGTTATCAATGTTTTCTTCAATTGATCTTTGTTGAATGATACTTCTTGAATTTCTCTGCTACCTTTATTTTATTTCTATTTTTCTTGTGTTCTACAACTAACTCTACCATTGATTTTTCTTTTGACCACCAATCTATATATAGTCAAGATTTTCCATATGTTAATTTAGAAACTCTTTGGCATAATCTTTTGATTTTGTAAAGACCAAATTTAAACCTTTTTTTGTATTTTCTTTATTTTGCTAACAACTTATGACATCATCAGAATTTGATAATGTCCCATATTCTTATATAATTATTTCCTTTTCTTGAGATGGATTTATCTTGTATTGAATTTCACGTTCTTTATTAGGACATTTATCCATCATGTTCTTATTATTAGTTTCTTCATTTTCAGGTGTAATAACACCTTTCTTTCTTTCTCCTTCAAATTTTCTTCGTCGTATCTTTCTGTGAGATATTCTGCTTTTTGTATCTTCTCTTTCTAATTGTGTTTTTGGAGATTTATCATCTCCTTTCTTCTTCCAACTTTTATTAGGATTTTTCATTGTCTTGAATGACTTATTCGAATATTGACTTTTTGTATTCTTGCAGTTTTGGGATTTGTGCCCAAACTTATCACAGTTGTAACATCTCATTGTATGAAAAAAAATTTATGTGTTCCCAACAAAATTACATCTCCAACATGTAATTGAGTTTTTGGATTTTCTTGTATATCCTTTCTCTAGTTTCTTCCAGTCCATTGCTTTATGTCCAAAGCTATGACAAGAAAAACAATAGCCATTGAAGGTGTTTTCATTCTTGATTTTATTTTGGCTTGAAGGATATGTCATTTGATTTTCTTATTCCTTTTTACTTCTATAGCTGTCTTTTTTCTTATTGTATCCAAGGCCAGTTTTTTCATCAACTGATCTATGGCTCTTCCAAATATTATCTAGGATAGTTGAGATATTCTGGAAATTGAAAATCTTGTTTGTCTTTTCATTCATCTTTTTGAGATTGATTATTTCTAAATTCAACATGTGACATAATTCTTCCTTTTAGTCAACTGAATCTTCAGGGCTTCTTCCACTTCTTTAGCATGTTCAAGTTGAGTCTTTAGATTTATAACAATATCTTCTGTCTCATCCAATACTTCTTTGCATTTAATAGTTTTGTCATATGTCTTCAATTCTTCCATATCTTTTGTTAGATCAAAAAATTTAGTTTTCAATACTTTGATTTCTTCCTCGTATTCTAGCTGAATACTTTTTAGTTTGACGGCCTCTAATTCAAACATTTTGCATGACTCTTCCTTTTTCGTTATTTGGATCTTTTGGGCTTCATCCTTTTTCTTAGATTCTTCAATTTGAGTCATTAGATCTGCATTAGTATTTTTATTTATCCTTTTGAAATTGATGATTTCCAATTCCAACATGTGGTTTGAATTTTCCTTCCTTGTTAACTGGATCTTTAGGTCTTCTTTACTTTCTTTAATTTCCTCAAGTTGAGTGTTTAGACTGTTAACTAATTATTCTAATTATTTTAGTACTTCTTTTCTTTTACTGTCATGTATCTTTAATTCTTCCATCTCTTGTGTTAGATTAATAACTTCGGTTTTCAAACTTTTGATCTCTTCTTCTTTGTTTTCTAGCTGAAACTTTTGTTCATGATCTTCATGGTTAGATTGATCTAGTTGTTGTAGTAGTATCATACATTTCTATTGGAGTTTCTCCAAATCTTATAGAGTGCACATGGTTGTGGACTCAAGATTGTCAAGAGCCTCCATGGGAACTTAAATATGCATATAATTTCCTGGTTCCAAATGAATCTCTTCTATAACAGCTGCAACATCAGTTTTAAGATAATGTGATTTTTATTTAATGAAAACTGAGGTATTCCTCAATTCCTTGATGAGGTCGTCTTATTCACTATTGACTGAGATCGAATCCTGCATTTCTTTAAGATTACAAATCTTTTTCTCTGAACTATGTTCTTCAATCTGATTAAAATTTTCTTTATCTTTATCTTCTTCATTATCTTGATAAGAACTCTGTTCTTTTGAGTTTTGTTCTTTATTCTGATAAGAATCATCTTCATTAGAATCTTATTCCTCCATTTCATTGAATTTCTATTCTTCTTTTGTTTCATTTTGATAACTATTTTCTAGTTGAATCCATAATTCTTTGGCATATTAGTAGTGCTTCATCTTTTCTTTGACTTGATATGACAATCCATCATGTATTTCTTTTAAGGTTACTGAACTGTTTCTCTTGGATTCCTTTGCAGTTTTGGATTTTCTCTTTGAAGTAGTTAAGTGCCAAGACTTACTTACTACTGAATCCCAAACTCGAGATCCTCTCAACTTCAAATATATTTTCATATTTTCCCTCCATGATAAATAATATGTTCCATCAAATAAGGGAGCTGTTGGATTACTGAGAGGGGGGGTGAATCAGTAATAACGTAATTATAATCCTTTTTCTTCAAATGTTATATCAATGTAGAATTATTATCCAATAATGAGCAGTAATAAATAAACAATCACACACATGCACAGTACACCAG
>ML780662.1:1005080-1041247 GCA_009831015.1 Picea engelmannii | reverse complement strand
ATTGATTAATTAATTAATTATTAACTAGTTTAGCTTAGTTTAACTACACTAATTTTATTGTTAACCCTTATTTAATCTATTATTCTTTTTACCCTAAGCTTGGTTTATGCATGGATGGGTGAGATTGGCGAAGGGGTGAAGGAATGAAGGGTGAGGAACTGACAAGCTCAGCGTGGATGAAGGATGTAGCATGCTAGCGGATGAGGCCTGATGCAATGGATGGATGACACGTTGGGATAGGGCCCGTTGGAAAAATCGCCTCATTCCGAACCCCCCCCTCTCGTTAAAGGCAAAATGATCGGGGGGGTTTGGAATCACCTGTGGACCGTCCATCTGCGTGCCTCCATGACAACCGTAGATATGTGCACACTTTTTAATCACCATTCTGGACCCCCCCCCCACCATTAAAAACTATACAGTCGAGGGGGTCTGGAATCCACTGTCAGTCGTTGATCTACGTGCCACCAGATCGACCGTCGATCTAAGCGTGTTCTTTATTCTTCAGGCGCGAATGCAATATATGAGGCAACACTTAGGCTTAATGAATTTTTGAGGGTTTGGTGCACTGATTCCCTTGAAAATAATTTGCAGAGATGAAATATTATTTGCAAACCCAAATACACCCAGAGTGAAAAGATTTCCAGTCACCAGATGATACTATGAATTATAGGGTTATAACAGGACGGTTTACGTCTATTTCACTGAAATGTACCAATCATCAGATTTGATTCTTTACAAGGATTAATCTGATGGCCATGACTTAATCAAGCATTGAGTTGGATGGCCACCATTTACTCCAGGTCTTCGGACTTCGGATGTTTCAGATCTCAATACCTTCTTTCCTCCGGAGTGATCACCTGTTGTGGTAAGTCATAATATGGTGGAGACCGCTTGTTTTCGGTTAACATTACAGCTTACACTATCCTTCCACTGTAGTAAATCAATGGTTGAGAATGCACTCGACATCAGATCGATGGTCGAGATCTCCGTCAAGTCTTCGGATTTCAGAGATTTCGAGTCTCAAACCCTTTCTTTCCTCCATAGAGATGTCACTTACTTATGTCACTTGATGACATGTCATGAGACTAGTAGTTGCCACGTGTCACTTGGACATAGTCTTGTTGATGTGGTATGTTGACCAACATCCCTGATCCAACAGTCCTCGTGTGTCCTCCAAATCCAACAGTCCTTATTCATTTTGGATTTTTGGGCTTCACGTATTTCAAATCTCAAACTTTCCGGAGTGTAACCTCCTCGCTTCTTTATAATCGAAGTGAAAGATCTTCATTCGATCTAGATCATGGATCAATGGATCGATCTTTCTGTGATGCCTATTTGCTAGCTTATCCTGTCCTTCCACTCTAAAATGATCTGATGGTTGACAGAAATTCGCATTTCGGGAATTTCAAATGTCAACTTTCTGGAGTGTAACCTCCTCACAACTTTAGACCCAAAGCAAATGTTGTTTGTTGATCAAGGTCTCAGATCGATGGATCGATCTATCTATGGTGCTTCTCTTCTAGATTATCCTATCCTTCCACATTAACATGATTTGACGACTGATGGGAATCGGGTTTGATCTGACGGTTGATGGAAATTTGCATAATCGAATTCTCACTTATCCTATCCTTCCACTCAAAAGTGATCCAACGGTTGTGAAGATTCTTGAAGCAGATCCATGATCAAGAATGATTGCACAACCACAATCTATGAGCTATTTAACTCGTCACCCAACTCCACAATGGGAAGATGTGTGCTATTGGAGAGTCAACTGCAATCGTTGATCTTCGAGGCTATAAGATTAGATGGTCCTGACTAATTGCGAGATAGGAACAAGCGTGATTTTTTAATTCTCCTTTCGATATCTACAATCTATCCTTGCTATAGATTTGGCGATTGCGCATCCGACGATTATGATTTAATCTAGATTAATCTCATCGTTTGTTGGATCAACCGCAGTCGTAGATATTTGTATCTATGAGATCTGATGATCTAGGTCAATTGTGGGATTGGAACTAGTGAGTCATTTAATTCTCCTTCCAGTCTCCGCAATTTATCCCTGTCATTGATCTGCTTGCAGATCAACAGTCACAATCCTCCAACGGTCCTCAAGCCTAGGGTCACTCATATGACCGATGTTCGTTATATTTAGATGATCAACATGGTCAATCTCTTGATCGGACGGCTGCTGAGTCTTCTCACTCTGATCAGACAGTTGTTGAGGCTTTTCACTCTAAGCTTATGCTTTTCCTTCCAAGCTTTAATAATTTTTTGTGCATTCTTTTAGACATTGATAGTCAGTCATTAATTCTCCTGAGCTTTGATCATAGTAACATTGTTGATTCAATCACGATCAACAATAATCATGAATTCACTAAGTCTCTTGAGATTTGATCATAGGAACATTGTTAATCCTATCGTGATCAACAATAATCACAAATTTCTTTTGTATTGCATTTTCCCTACTGAGCATTAATCTCTGCATATTGTTTGCTCCTCCCCTTGAGCTTACGCTTTCGATCTCTGCATACTATTTGACATTCTCTGGTGACTGATATAATGTTGACATCAATGACAATTCATCATAACAGAAAATCATCACATCATAATGACATCGACTGTTGACATCAATGACAACATATCAATAAAAATATGTCCAACATCGTGTGCTTTTCCTTTCTTTGGAAACGTTGTTGTCCCTTTGATGTTCACTTTGTACATTATTGGTTTGAATGTGGGACTACCGGTTTGATTGGGCACCATTCCAAATGTCATGAATGCTCTTGACACTTCTCAGTTAAGAACCTTATGGCATGGGCACTATGTTTATGTTCCTTCGTCAGCAAAGTCTTCTCCTCCTCCTTCTACCGCCTCTGGTGAAAGTTTAGTTACTAGTAACCGGAGGTATAAACGAAATAGAAAGAGGAATAATAGGAAGAAGAAGTCACCAACCTCTGCAAGTCATGTTGGATATAGTTCCTCAACCTCTGCAAGTCATGTTGAAGACCATAACCTAGCCTCTACAAGTCATGATGGGGGAGAGCACCCAACCTCTACAAGTCATGTTGGGGGAAAAACTCCAGTCACTGCTAGTCATACTGGTAAAAGGTTTGTAGCCTTTGCAAGTCATGTTATCGACCCATCACCAACCTCTGCAAGTCATGTTGGAGATGCACAACTAGCCACTGCTATTCATGTTGGGGGCATTGATTCTGTTGAGAAACCTAGATGGATAGGATGTAAGCCTAAGTTCCCTTGTAATATTTGCAAGGGAGATCACCTTACTCATTTATGCCCTGGCCTTTCAGAGGTACGAAGATTGTGGTCCATGTGTAACATCCCCAAAAATAAATTTATTTTTAAGTCTGAAATTGCTTAGGAAATTATTTCCGTTTTTGGTAAATTCGAAACTGGAAAATTATTGCCATTTATGGCAATTTCGAATTTCAAATTTAGTTAATTGTAATTGATGATTATGACTGTTGGGTAGAGATCTGATTACACCCAACTAACTATTTGACTATGACACTTGTATGAAACAAAATATTTTATATTTATTGTTGATGGACAATGGGAGCAACCAGGTTAAAATCATATGACCATGACTCCATGAGAGGGGATCATGTTGGAACCGCCTCAGGGCTAAATGTTACAAGTGGAAAATCATGTATTTGGCCATTGGTAGCCCTAAAAATCATGGATTTGGAAAGCTATGAAAATTCCCAAGGGGAAAAAGACCTAGGCAAGATTGCTTTTGGATATATAGCATGTGAGAGGAGGTAGGACGTTGCCTAGTATGTGGAGGAAATAATGATCTCCTATTGTTATGAACATTGTTTTCTGAGTGTGAGGCTAGGATAAGTTACTGAAATTGAAGGACTTTTGTTGAAGAGGAGTTTTGAGTTCGCCCTCATGGATTCATGGTCAGGCTAGGGGGTGACTGGGACAAGTAAGTTGGTTGTTTTGTTCTAAGATTGGGAGGAACTTGGTTGTTCCATTTGTTATTGGGAAATTTTTCAGATATGGTTATCTACTCCTTCTGTATTCAACGTTATTTGGAATTATTAGCTGATAGAATCGCATCTGTTTAGATCTGAATGAAGTAATTTGTTTTATTAAATTTTAAAGGAATGAAATGAAACGTAGGATAAACCCTTACAGTTTAACTGTAAATGTTGAACAAACCTATCTAAGTATCTTAGCTGGAATGAAATCGAATTATGGAAATGTATTAGGAAATATAGTTGTGTTAAATAGAATACTATTTCAGTATACTATGTTAGAAATCACTACCAGATCGGTGAATCATATACATCTAGTTATTTATGTTTTTTCAATTAAACTTTAGACTATGTGAATGTTATTTTGGAAGTAAATATGAGTTCAAAAACGTTTACAGGTTCATCCCTTAATTCTATATGAATTGCCCTACCGATTAATCATTGTTGGAATTGATTACATACAATAGGAAGTAATTGTGTATACGGATATGTGTATATATAGATATATATATATATATATATATATATATATATATATATACAAAATTACATGATTCATTCTAAATGTCAGTGTATGCATACCCAATAGGTGCTAAAAATATATTGGAAGACGAACAATCTAACTAGTCATAAACACATGTCTGGAAATGAAATAATGGGAAGTGAACAGTCTAACTGGTCATAGATAAATCTCTGGAAATGAAATGAAGGAAAGAGAATAGTCTGTCTAGTCACAAATGAAGATCTGGAAAATAAAAATAATATAAGGGAGAACGAATAGGCTAGCAAATCACATACGAAATTATGGAAACACAATAATAGAGGAACAAAGACCCGATGAGTCGAAAGACAGAAATTTTGAACACCTACAGTTTGTATCTACATATATTTCTTCGATAAATTTGAATTACACAACTATATTAACAATTCATATAATCTTTCCAACTTTTGTGTAAGTACTAGGCCGAAATCAATAAATGACTGATAGAACTTCCATCTAAGTCGACTATTCAATTATAAACAATGGTATAGTCATGCTCACATCATCCTATTACATAGAAATAGAGTTTTGGTCTTTATGTCTTTCTTTAAACTGAAGATACAGAGACAATGGATCGACCATCGTTATGAATGAACAGATTCGCTCATGATGATAGCATTATAGATTTAGAATTGCATCTATCCTTAGAAAACCTAAGCACTCTCTCAAGAGTTGTGATATGGAACCTGAATACCTTTTGTGCGTATGTCAGGGGCTTGAGTTTGGAATTTTGCATGGTCAAATGTCCCTGCAAGGAAACACAAATTTATTATTAGTAATTATTCAACGGAAGTAAAACGAGTGCACACTTCAATAGAATGATTTAAGACAGGAAATGTTTATATCAAGATTCACTTAACTTACAACTCAGAAACCTTGATGTCCTTTCCCTTTCATGTTTTTGGTTGAGAAGATGCCTCCAGACCAAAGGGGAATGTGGCCCAAGAACCTCCTGATGGGTACCCTCACAACAACAGGGTCCCATCATTAGAATTGGTTACCAAATTATCTAAAACAAACTCTTCAGGAAATGAAATAAATAAACAACATTAACATTGAAAATATGAACTACATGGGTTCACACAGCGCGAGTAGGCTGAATGCATTGCTCAAAACTTTAAAACACAAAGTTAAATGCTATAGGCCAATGACGATATCAAAATATAACATGGACCTATTGTCTGTGCTGAAGAGGATGATTTTTCTCGAAGTTTAAACACAATTAACATTCATGCCAAGTACCAGGCCTCGAATGGTATTTATCACACACAAACAACAATAATAGCAAAATGAAAAATGATGACCCAAATTTAATTACTGATCCAAATAATTGCATGTTGCAGAGTATGTTCTTAAAATGAACTATTTGGTACACAGAATCCCTAATATCTAATTATATATGGATATGCCAAATGAAAATACAGTAATCCATCTAAAGGAAATTATAGTCGTAAGATTCAACTAGTAGTTTGGGGAATCTACGAAATGGTGGACTTCCAAGAAAAACTCTGTACAATAGTATCCAATAGAGGCAGGAAACATTATTAAATCCTACCAAAAGGAATTTGCTTTCACTTCAACAGAATATACATGCAATACACAACGTGGGTTCTACCCTATCAAATTAACTTCTGGACTAGAACTCTCGCGTGGTCTCACAGAGGCGCAACACCAGGTAACAACGCTTAAAGTTAAGGGTAACTCATAAAAGAGAACAGAGGGACAACGAAAAACCCCATAAGTAAATACAAATACATTAACCCTGATAAAATGCCTATGCAAGGTTGTGGAAGCCGGAAACAAAAAGGCGGAGTACCAAGAAGGTTTCAGAAGGATTTAAAATAAAACAACAGTGAAGTCTACTTATCCAGAGAGAGAACAGTCCAAGGACTTATGAAGAGAATAACGATAATAGGGAAAACTTCACTAAAAGTCATAATAAGAATTACAATACAGACAGTTTTCCTTCTACTGTATCGAAAACCCAAAGGTTCCATCCAACTACTAGAAGACGTGACCATTGTGAATGTACCAGGGAAGTCGGTTAGAGTTGCTTGCTTCCATCAGCAAAAATCCTCCAAGATACCAACCTCCCTTGCTAAGAAAAAATTCAAAGCTAATTTGAAAACTTTACAAAGAAAAAACTCATCGAGTCCTGTAAAACCCTTCTACGCGGAGTAAATGACAATGGTATGAAGGGCGTCTCTAGCCATGTGATGGGGCAGAGATGGTGCAATCATATTGGATGAAGGGTCTAGTGATAGCCTTAGGCCTCACATTCATAGGGTATCCATTAAATGTCATTCATAGGTTTAACTCATGACTGACAGGAACACGTTGTTTCATATTATGTAACGTGGAGTGAAGGACAGTTTTCTTCATGGCATGACACACTGGACCATCGAACTCTAACTACCAATGTTCAATTAAGACATTGTTCATTTAAATAAGGAATAACTTTTGTTATGGATAATCCTGTTAACAAAACCTTTATTATAATGGTAATCGAAAGATCTATGCACAACTAGTAATCATAGGGGAGTCATTTGATTTATTTGGCCATGTAAATAATGTCAAACACCCTATGTTAAGCTGAAACATTTTTCACTAAGAGTGTACACTCCTGGCCCCTTTGTAAAGTGAATATAATCCATGGTATATTATTTTTATTTCAAAGGTCAAGTGAGGTTACCCTTGCATGCAAGCATGGAAACCTTAGGGGAGAGTATAGATTTTGAGAATTTCCTAAGTCTAATACCACATAGATATATAAGTATTAGAATAATAGTAGGATTGAAGGGTTAAAAAGGGATGGATATTAAAATGTAGAGATTATTCGTATAGGAGTCTATGCAGTAAGAGTTAAGTTGGAGTAGAATGTTCGGGATGTGATTGTTCATCGTTTGATAGCCAGAACATAATAATCTCGTAGAAATTTACAATGATGATAAATACCTACTTCTCTTAACTACAAGTCTTCTAGAATAAATTGAAGATTAATGTTCCTCAATTTTGTTTTGTTTTTTGGCAAATTTGGGGCACATTACATATGGTAACAGAGCAAAGGTTACAACAGTTGGACCTTGAGTAGGGCCAAATTATTTACTTAGCATATATTTTCCTGTTTATGTAAAACTAACAAAACAATTACTGTTACAAACAGAAAACACTTTACTCTGGTGTAATCATGGCAGCCCGGGATGAAGCAGAAATCAGACTCGAGGAGAATCTTGAACAAAGGCCTCCTGAAGATTAGAGGTAGAACAGTGACAGAAGTTCACCTACCGAAGTTCTGGAAACTATGACAAATCTCATTATTGAGCTGCAAGTTTTCAAAGAAGACAATGAGAAACTGAAAAAGGCACAGCAGGAAATAAATGACGTCCTGCTATGAAGTATAGTGACAAAGAAAATCCCAAAGGAAGATAACTAGGAAGAAGAGGTCAGTAAAAAGGCCTCCAAGAATTCTGGTCCTGAAGTAGAAGAAGGGGGCAGCTCGTTTGAAGGTACACCTTCAGCTGAAGATAAAACAAAAAAGAAAAAGGAAACAGGTAGATCACCTTGAGGGAGAGTTTAAGAAAATCAAGCCATCTACCTTTGACGGGGAATCCAGAATAGGGGAAGAAGTTGAAGTATGGTTATTAGACATCAATAAGTATTTCTTGATATGCAACTATTCCAGCAATATGAAGGTCAGAATGGCCATCTATAATTTGAAAGGGAAGGCTAGCATATTGTGGCAAGACCTGAAGTTGGCCAAGGGCCTAAAGGAAAAACAGATGGAGTGGTCAGATTTTAAGAAATACTTTAATAAATAGTACATATCTGAAAGTTACTATGAAAAAAACCAAAGAATTTTATGAGCTACGACTCGATCAAATGGCTATGGATGATCTGATAAACAAATTCCTGGAATTACTAAGGTTCATGCCTTATATCCGGGAGGACAAAATGAAAATCCAACGGTTCCTGGAGAGTGTCGAGTCTACCAAAGTGGTCATGTTGATGCAATCTTCGGTTGATCCCACTATCTTCTTGGGGAGTGATGTGTCTACCAACTATGTTTTTATCATTTCCAGTTTAGTACTTTAGAACAAGGGGACATTATGCTCACTTTGAGCACACCCCCTCCAAGCCCTAGGATGGTTTCCTTTGATTGTAATGACCTTTTTGAACCTCATCTTCCTTCATCCACACCCTTTCAAATAAGGGTTGAATTCAATTCAACAAACATGTATCGATGTATTGTGGATGAAGGAGCCTCTACAAGTATTTTATCCTCCTCAGTTTGGAAACTGTTGTTATCTCCCGAGATTGTGTCTGCTTCGCATGAGCTCTTGTCTTTTGACAGACATCCTAGTGAATATTTCGGGGTTCTTCCTCAGTTGCCTATCTCGTTAGGCAAGAATATTTTCCTTGTAGATGTTATAGTGGTGCAAGGCCTGTTAAATTTCAATATGCTTCTCAGGCATGATTATGTATATGCTATGAACGTTGCGGTGTCTACGCTCTTTTGGGTGATGCATTTCCCTCATAATGGAAGAATTTTCACTATCGACCAACTGGCATCTTATAATCACCATCCTAATTCGATGTTAGTTCAGGCTACCCCTTTATATGTTCCTAGTGTTCGTGTAGACTCTACCATGCCACGGATTAATTATTTGGCGTCTTATCCTCGGTGTCCAATTGCTTCTGAGAAAGAACCTATGCAATCATGTTTTCCTTCTCGAGACTTGGTCTCGACAATTGATCCATTGGTTTATCCAATGGGGGCATGGGAGCCCTTGCTTCCCCCTCTAGCTCCAAGTGATCTTGAGTCTCCTTCTGAGTCTGATCTCGTTGTTTGTAGATCCTCAAGCCCGCGTGCTTGTGATTCTACGTTGATAGACTCTACCAGTCCTGGCCAGAGTCTCCATCATCATATGGAATATGGTCAGTTTACTTCACCCTTTGGGTCTATCAACCCTCATTTGCATGATTTCTCGTATTTTGAATTTCCTTCAGATGAGGCTATCTTTGAAGCCATGACTACGGTTTCTATACCATGGGAGGACTTACACCATGGTTTGCATTTTATTCCCTTTTGGGATACTTTCCAAGTTGACTATCAAAGAGACTTTTGGTATGAGCCTAGAAGTGGGCTCTACCTAAACCAGTTTCATACATGAAAAGTAGCCTCTTGTCTTCTTTAAGCCCTTTTCATACTCTCTAAATATGAAAAGATTGCCGAGCGATCTTGTTTTCCTTCACGCTCACCAAACTAAAACTTGAAGGCATGTCTGTCCAGCCGTAGTTTACCCCTTTTTTGGTCTGGATGGTCAATTGTACGAATAAAGGTATACTCTACGATCTTCGGTTCACTAGAAGAGTGTTCTCAGGTATAAGTTTAACCCTTTTTTGGGCCTGAGGGACTAAATTTATGAAAAAAGGAACCCCCACGGAATCCATAGTGAAGTTCTTTTCAGACTCCCTAAAATTGAAAAGATTGTTGAGTGACTTGGTTACTTCACACTAGTTAAACTGGTCCAGAAGAACATCCCCTATGAAGTCCATAGTTAAGCTCTTTTCAGACTCCTTAAAATTGAAAAGATCTTTGAGTGACCTTGTTCTTTCACACTTGTTAAATTGGTTCAGAAAAACATATACTGGCATGATTTTACCCCTTTTTCCAACCTGTAGATTAAGGAGGAAAAAGGTACACCTCAGGAGATTCATCTCGCTAGGAGAGTTCTCCTAAGTAGATTTTATACTTTTTTGGGCTAAGGAGACTAAATATAGAAAAAGGTTGTGAGTCCATAGTTAAGCTCTTTTCAAACTCCTTAAAATTGAAAAGATTGTCGAGTGATCTTGTCTTTTTCACACTCGTTACAATGGTTTTGAATAGATGTATTTTCGGTGCTATTTTACCCCTTTTTCGAAACGAATAGACTACCTTCGAAAAAGGTACCCTAGCGAAGTCTTCTTTTACATTTTTCAAACTCTCTAAACATGAAAAATCGTCAAGCTTACCTTCTTTGGGATCGTGAAAAATACATTGAAGGGGATATCATCGTATTCTGCTTATCGCATTTGCATCTCTGCATATTTGACCTAATTTCAGCTCCATGTTGCTCTCAACTGAACCTCTAAATCTTGCCTTATACTCAAGCCTTGTAGCACTTTGCCTCTGAGACCTGACACCTTGACCCATGGAGGAATTTTCCCCGAGTGTCTTTTTCCTGCACATGTCTCCTTGCTATGAGCATTAGTGTGTTCCTTGCACTTGGAACTAGTATGCTTGTGACACTCGTTCCTCCTTTGTAACGTAGCATTATTTTATTCTTTTTCAAAGCTCTTTCAAAATATTGAAAAACACAAAAAAATAAAAAATACCCCAAAAAGAGGACGGGAAATATATTTTATTTTCTGGAAGCACAATGAGTCGCCCTTGGAAAAAGCACATCCTTCTGTTTGTTTTTCAAGCATTAGGATTTAATATGACCTTAGGAAGTTTTTCTCGCTACATCGAGTTGTGTCCTCTTTTTTGTTATTCTTCCAAACACATGGAGAGTTTGCATTGCCTCTTGCATCGTGAACTTCTGTCAATGTCATGTTGTCTGAGTTTGATCATCTATTGTGCTATTGTCCAAGGGAATTTTTACCCACCTTGAGTTGGCCTTTCTGCAGTTTGTCTCTTGTCCTCATGCCCAGCCATCCCCAAATTCCAATCAAGTCCTTGTTCAAAATTAGCGAAGTTCTCTGCCTGATCACCCAAATCCTCTTGTATGTTCCCCGAAGAGCTGTCGAAGATCTCTAGGTAGTGAAGTTGTACACTCACATTACACTCCCACCTAATTTTTGAAGATCTTGAAGTTGTTGCTCGATCTCTGAAGGCCTCATCTCCAGCCCTCAGGCGTCATTGACTTCTTGAAGATGGATACTATAAATGTATATCTTTGATTTTGAGATGTAGATCCATTGTGTATTTCTCGCAGCTACACTTTACATAGTTATATGACATGGATCTACAGTGTATTTGATTGGAAGCCATGATTTATTTCATCCCGAGCATGGGTATGCCTGCCTATGTGAGACAATTGTTATTTTTGCAGATGGCACCTCTCGAACTCTGGTTTTTGGCTTACTCGCTTTGTACATTGGTGAAGATTTTGTAATGTATTCTGGTAATTAGATGCTCTTCTGACCTCACACATTAGGGGGCATATGTTATAATCCTAAATTGCTCCATCCAAGCATACCTAGAATTTGTCCCTCTTACATACAAATTTTTCCAAGCCATCACTAAGCAACTCTTCTTAAAAACATCATTTTTGAAGATCTGTGCACCTTGCACCACTACTTCCCACGTACACATGCTTGTTGCACCACTACAGCTCATGTATGTATGCTAGTTTCACCATTACATCCCGCGTATACCCAAAAAAGTTGCAAGGAATTCATTGAGATTATGGGTTATTGTGTAGTTTTCCAACTATCCCACCACCTATAGCCCGTCACTGAACCGAATAACCATCCTTTTTCCATATAAAAGGAGGTGTTAGAATTTCTTAATTTTTTCAGAGTATTAGGATTACCAATGTACTTAGATCTTATTTTATATTAACAATAATATACCATGAACTAAAAATATGAGCATCATAAACAAGTACAAGAAGACACAAGAGTTTATCCTAGGAAAACCCCAAACCCAGGGAAAAACCCAACCAACTTTTCTTAGATATATTATGTCAATATAATTCGACCATGAACCAGCTCTCAATAGAAACAGATAACGAATAAACCATAACACAAGGCTAGCACACCATATAGAGCTAGCATACCAAGTAGTTATAGCAATAAAACCATATAAATATAGTGCACCTCTTCTCAACGAGAGTGCATAAGAAAGAAACCACCACCAAGAATAGCCAAGAATCTCCAAGAGATATAGTATTGTGTCTTCATCCCTTGCCTTAGAATTGAACCTTCTTCTTGAGTGAGATATGAGTGTGTTTGTGTATATAAATGAGCAAGGCATCACCTTATTTATAGTCTTCAAGTCACTTTAGTTGGGGCCGACTTCTTCTCTAGGAAATTCTATTTCTCCTTTATATTTTCCTATGGGCCAACTTCTCTTCCTGGAGGTTCTAATTCCACTTTATTCTTTTCATGTGGTTTGACTTCTCTTCTAGGTTGTTATTCCTTTGTTCAATGGTATTCCTTTGACTCCTAGAATCTTCTTCTCTTCTAAGAAAGGTTGTCTAGGAGGAAAATACCTCTCGTAGCTACCAAAACATCAACACTCCCTCTTATCTAGGGAGGTATTCTTCCATGATGTTTTGTTCTAGTAGTTCAATGACTACCACTATAGTCCAATGAATATGTTTCAATCAACTAGTAGAACACAGCTACTACCATGCCATCAGTAGCTAAACAAGTATGCCATAGTCTCTATGACTATGTTGTAATCAACTAGTAGCACACATCTACTACCATGTAGTCTAGTAGTATCCATGACTATGTAGCAATCAACTAGTAGCACACAACTACTAGCATGTTGTCTAGTAGTACACAACTACTGTCATAGTCTCACAACTATGTAGCAATAAAATAGTAGCACATAGCTACTATCATGATGTCCAATAGCACATGGCTCCTTCCATAGTCTCCACGAATATAGCAATCAACTAGTAGCACACAGCTACTAGCATGTTGTCTAGTAGCACACAACTACTACCATAGTCTCCATGACTACGTAGAAATAAACTAGTAGCACAAAGCTAATACCATAGTCTCCATGAATATTTTGTGATGTTTCCCCTCTCCCAATAGTCTTATTCACACTCACCCATTAGGAAAGAATACGACCATAGTCTCAAGGCTACGCCATGGTCCAATACCATGCTACAATTATTATTCAAACCTAGCCACCTCACATGGTGTAGGAAATACTTGTACTAGGATACACATTACTCCCTCAGTCACCTCACATGACTGATCTGAGAAACCCTTGGGCAAAGTGGAACCCTGCTAGAGGAGAAACATCACACCTCCCTCTCAACGAGAGTGGACATTATGCATCATGCCAATATTATCTCTAAAGTATTCATACTTCACTCTAGAGAGAGGCTTGGTGAGAATGTTTGTTATCTTCTCATCTCTAGATATGTGTTGGAGTTCCAATGCTCCACTTTTCACCATGTCTTGGATGTAATGGTATTTTATCTCTATATTCTTTTACTTGTCATGAAATATTGGATTCTATGAAACCTTCACACAACTTTGATTATCAAAATATATCAAAGTTGTCTCCAACTCTAAATCAGATAACCCTGCAAGAAAATTTTGAATCCACATTGCTTCATGATTGCAACATTAGCTGCAATATACTCTTCCTTCATTGTATTGAGTGCCACTGACGTCTGTTTTCTTCTCAACCATGAGATCATACCTGATCCCAAACTAAATCAACATCCTGATGTGATTTTATGGTCCACCGCACTTCCTTCCTAGTTAGAGTTTGTATAACCTTCTAGCTTCACTTCATCATCCAAGACATATCTATGTCCATATCCAATTGTACCATGCATGTACCTCAACACATGATTTTCCACCATCCAATGTACATGTCTAGGCTCAACCATGGGTTGAATCAAGGTGTTCACTACAAATCATATGTCTGGCATGGTGTTAACTAGGTACATCAAGGATCTGATCAACTATTTGTACATCGTGGGATCAATCAAATCTGAAAATGAATCACTCAAGATCTTCATATTCCTAACCATAGGTGTGGCCATGGACTTGCATTCCATCATCATGAATCTCTGCAAGATCTCCACTGTATATTTTCCTTGGCTAAGGAAAATCTCTTTTGATCTCTGCCACACCTCCAATCCAAATAAATGTTACATCAAACCTAGATCCTTCATTTCGAAATCTAAGGGCATGACCTCCCTCTTGCACCCATCTATGAGTTTAACATCCCCTGTGAGGAACAGGTCATCCACATATAGTACAAAAATCAGTGGGAAACCATCTTCAACCTTGGATTAAAGGTTGGGATCCGCATCACTCTTGGTAAACCCTAAGCTCATCAGATGACTCTCCATTCTGGCATACCATGCCTTGGGTGCTTGCTTAAGCCCATACAAATATTTTTTCAATTTTTAGACATGGGACTCCTTCCCATGGATCAAAAAACCTTATGACTTCTCTATGTACACTTTTTCTTCAATTACACCATTCAATAACGCATTCTTGACATCCATCTGGTGTAATTTTCATCCCATCATGGAAGTAATAGTGATAATAGATCTGACGGAAGTGTACTTTGTTATTGGAGAAAAAATCTCGTCATAATATTCTCCCTCTTTCTGGGAGAACCCTCTAGCCACAAACATTGCTTGTACTTCTCTATTCTGCCATCTGCAACATGCTTGATCTTTTAGATCCACTTGGAAGTCACTATTGACTTCCCCTCTGGTCTCAGAACCACTTCCCACACATCATTCTTCATTATAGAGTGGTACTTCTCCATCATGGCATCCTTCCACACTTGTTACTTGTAGCTTCCTCAAAAGTGGGAGGTTGTGAATCAATGATTTTACTCATCAACACCACATAAATGGAAAATGTGTGTGGTCTCTTTCTCTCTCTAAAGGAGCCTATGGGAGTTTCATGTCCTTTAGCTACCTACAAAGTGTTCTAGAGGCATGCCAGTCTTTTCCTAGTGATTGTAGCTTCTTTGGGTGGATCTACAGGTCTCTTTGGCTCTACTGACTCATTTTGATCTTCTAGAGTGAGTTCTCCTGGAGTATATTCAAGGATTAATGCATCCCTTGGATCCTCCTACTCCTCTATGTCTTCATCCATATGATACTCTCTAGATTTCCTTAAGGATTCATATTCATCAAATGTCACATCCTGGCTAATTTCAATTTGTTTATGTTCAGGGATGTATATTCTGTAAGCCTTAGAAGTTTCACTGTATCCAACAGATATTCCCTACTTTCCTGAAGGTTCTAGATTGGTTATCTTCTCCTTGGGGACATGTATGTACACCAAACAACCAAATATTCTCAAGTGGCTAACTTTTGGCTTCTTTCCAGTGAATACTTCTTCTGGTGTATTCTTCCCCAATATCTTGTGAAGACTTATATTTTGGACATACATGGTTGTACTGGATGCTTCTGCCCATAGGTGCATGGATAAGTTATGGTCATGGATCATCACTTTAGCTACTTCTACAATTGATCCGTTATTTTTCTCTGTAACCCCATTCTACTGGGGGTTGTAGGGAGTTGTCAACTCCCTCTTAATCCATGCTTCTCTACAAAAGTATTTAAACTCATTTGATATGTATTCACCTCCATTATTTGACCTCAATATTTTAATATTTCTTTCAGAGAGATTCTATACTAAATCCTTGAAACTTACTGAAAAATTCATCTTTCATTTTGAAGAAATAGATCCATGTCTTACGTGAGTAATTATCTATGAAAACAACATAATATATAAACTTACCTATTGATGGCACCGTTATCTGTCCACATACATATGAATGTATGATGTCCAAGATTCCTTTGGATATGTTGTCACTACTTGAGAAACTTCTCTTGGAATTGTTTCCAAGTGTGCATCCTTTGCATACTCCATCTCATTCTACCTATATATCTTATAGACCTGTAACCATCTTTCTTAAAAGTGGTAATGCTTTTTAATTTAGGTGAGAAAGTATTCGATACCATAGCTCACTAGAGCTACTATTGTTATGTACAAGGGATTTTTCTTGGTGTCCTTTTAATTTGTACAATCCTCCCTCTCATACACCAATCACGGTAGCATAATGTATGTTTGAATTCTTGGGCCATAAAAGAACTTGGACATCTCCAAAAGATACCGTGAAACCTTTATCTTTTAAAGTAGAAATAGAAAGAAGATTCTTCTTCAAGCCTTTTATGAACAACACATCTTTAATTGAAATAGAATTACCATAATCAATTTGGTAGGAGGATTCTCCTACTCCTTTGACTGTGTGTCTGGAATCATCCCCAAGCTTGACCTAAAGGGATGAACTCTTCTCTGACAATTTGTAAGGGAACTTGTGAAACTAGTCATGTGCTTGGAAGCACCACTATCCATGATCCAAATATCACTTCCTTGAGTGATAATACCTGTGAGATCTGATATAAAGACATATTCTTCATCCTTTGATTCCTTTGACTTCCTCTGAGGTGTGGACTATTCCATATCTGTTGCATGTGCATGATGTTTCATCTTTTCTTTCCCATGAGGACATTGAAATGCATAATGTCCTAAGTTCTTGCAATTGTAACATCTAATTTTTGATACATCCTTCTTATGGTTTGGTCTTCTAGATTTCTTCAGACTCGTACTTCTTCTTTCTTTCCTTTTCTTCACATGAGAAGCAAGATCTTGGTTTTCTTCATCATTTGTCTTCTGCGATTGGATATTAATATAGATTCTTCTTGGGTATAGTCTATCCACAAGTTGTCAAACTTGGGAAATTTACTTCTTGCACAAATTCCTTGAACAAATGGGTCCCAAGAATATGGAAACCCATTAAGTGTAGTAATCACACGCTCTGCATCATTTATCGAGTCTCCAATAGCTACTAGCTGGTCCTTGACCTGTGAAATTCCCATGAAGTAGTTGGAGACTATTTATGACTTGTTCATCATCACGTTGATGAGTTTATGACTTAGGTTTAGCTTCTAGCTAGTATTCTTTATTTCATATAGTCTGGTTAGGGCAGGGCATAAAAAATTTTCTTTGGTGTCTTCAGTTCTGACATATTGGGGATCAAGTGATACTTGATTGAATCTGTCAAGATCCTCTTGGCCTTGATTTCATTCTTCTTGAATTTTGCTTTGGCATATTCTTCTTCTGGTTCTAGGAGAACTTGCTTGACATGATCCAACAGCTCATTCTTCTCTAGATTGAGGAGTACCCTATGTTTCCACGATCTAAATTTTTCTGCTCCATGCATCCTATCTTCAACTCTCATACTGGTAATCATTTTCGTTGGTAGAAACCCTAAATCTGAAAATTTGAAAATTTTCAAACTTCATCGAACTGTGATTTGAGTGTTGCAGTGACTATGCTAGGGTTAGGTGAGTTTCTCTGAAGTGGAATTAGTCCCAATGACTTGGAAAAAGTTCTCAACTAGCTTGAAAAAATAATTATGCAGCTTCAAATAACAAGATCTTCCTTCTAGTTGTTATATTGTCTTGAAGGTAACCAGCTCTGATTCCATGTTAGATTTTCTTAATTTTCCATACTATTAGGATTACCAGTGTACTTAGATATTATTTTATATTAACAATCATATACAATGAACTAAAAATATGAGAAACATAAACAAGTACAAGAAGAAACAATAGTTTATCCTGGGAAAACCCCAACCCTGGGGAAAACCCATCCAACCTTTCTTAGATATATTTCGTTAATATAATCCAAACATGAACCAAATGTCAAGAGAAACAGATAATTAATGAAGAAACCATAACACAAGGCTATCACACTGGACAGACCTAGCATACCAAGTATTTGCAACAACGACACCATACAAAGATAATGCACATCTCCTCAAGGAGAGCGCACAAGAGAGAAACCACCACCAAGAATAACCAAGAATCTCCAAGAGTTGTAGTGTTTCATCTTCTTTCCTTGCCTCAGACTTGCACCTTCTTCTTGAGTGAGAGATGAGTGAGTGTGTGTATATAAATGAGCAAGGCGTCACCTTATTTATATTCTTCAAGTCACTTTATCTCAGGCCGACTTCTTTTCTGGAAAATTCTATTTCCCTTTATCTTTTCCTGTGGGATGACTTCTCTTCCTCGAGGTTCTAATTCCGCTTTATTATTTTCATATGGGTTGAATTCTCTTCCGGGGTGTTCTTCCTTTGTTCAATGGTATTCCTTTGACTTCTATAATCTTCTTCTCTTCTAAGAAATGTTTTCTAGGAGGACAATACCTCCTAAATCTACCAAAACATCAACAAAGGATATGCACAGCAGAAGAAGAAAGATGACAAGGCAGGAACAAAGTGCATAGTAAAGGCACATTTAGGCTCACGAGTGTGCATTAAAGGCACATCTAGGCTCAAGAGTGAGTAGTAGAGGCACATTCAGGAGTGTGGTGCGTAGAGAGAACATATTTAGCGAAGAATAAAGCAGGAGAATAAAGCAGAGAACAAAACAAGAAGATAAAGCGGATGAAAATAAAGGATAGCATTTTGACATGCAAAAAGCAGAAAGACTTGTAAAAGAAAGAAGAACAGCAGTTGGGAGTACAAAATCAGCATGTAGATGTAAAAGAAGGAAAATAAATCATGAACAACGAGTCAACACGAGTTGTCATAAGTCATAATAAGATGTAATAGGGTTTTGGGGATAAGAAAAGTAGCGTTTTGAACCCTAAAATTTATGTATAAATATGTAATAGGTTGGGCAAATTAAGGGTTTATTGGGGTTCTCCTGTTCTATTTTATTCTCCTTTTTGGTTCTATTTTTTCAGGTTTTGTCATGAGAAAAGTGAGAGAGTAGATTGAGAATGAAAGGGTCTACGTCTGAATGTTAGGGAGAAGTTGTAGAGATAAAGGCTTTCACTGCAGAGCAGCTAGGAAAGATGCAGAGAAAGATAGCATGATGTATCTATTGTAAGCGTAGTGTACAAGCCTAAGATGATTACAGAAAGAATAATAGAGAATCCAGTCATTGTGGATGTATCCCAACGTTGGGTGAACCACGTTAACTATTTTCTACTTGTCCTTTATGTGATTAATAATGAATATTCCCTTTATGCATGTTAGACTATATATGTTGATTATATGACCACTATGCCCTAGGTATGAATTTTACAGTAGATGGTTTATGTTGCAATCTACAGTATAATGGTATTATATAACTGAGTTCACTAAGTAACCAAGGAACAACAAATATAGGATAAGGCGCATAGACTAGATAAGTAAGAATGAATAAGATGAATGTCTCTCATTCCCTCACTACTGCAGAAACTTGGCTCCTGCAACACCAATAGATGACTCGGGTGAGACTTCACTTGCATGTAGGTGATGCCGAAAGGGCTGGTGTATGAAGGGTTTTATCGGTTAAGATAACTTGAACCTAGGGTCTTATAACTGTGCACCAACACTTTTCTTCATGATGTGAACCTCCATTATCATTTTCAGATTAACATATCTTCACTATCATCAGAAGCATTCTCACTCTTCATGTAGTACAAATTTTCTAGCTTTGCCATTCTATATTTCTTCAAGAGGAGATACTTGATCGAGTTCCTTGTCTTGTGACTTAAACATCCACTATCAACATGAGTTGTTGATTCACAGTCTTCCTTCTTTTGATCTTTTGATTTCATTCTCCACACTTTTGTGTACTTTTATTTATTATGTTTGGCAATGATACTCCTTTATCTGTTTTGAGCATATAGGGCTATCTGACATTTGTATTCATTCTTTTGTCCTTTTGTCTTCATGTTTGACTTGAGTATTCACTTTCTCACTATTTTTTATATTTCTTCTACAATACCTTTTTATGTGACCATAGTTGTGGAATTTGTGACATTCAATGTTGTAGTGTATGCGAGAAAAAGAGTTGTAGTCTCCATAACTTTTACAGTTTATTGCTTTATGCCCAAAATTTTTGCAAGAAAAATAGTAAACAAGAAAGAAACTTTGATAGCTAGTAGTAAACTGTCTTTTTGGAGGCATGTCCCTTCTAATCACGTTCCTTTCATACCTTATCTGATTGCATTTTCTTTCCATGTTGTTATCTTCATTGCAATTGGGGCTTTAAAGAACATTTGTGTTGATTTCAGTCTTCTTCTCAAAATTGTTTTGATCGTTATCATAGCCTAGACCTATATTGATCAATGGTGACCTTTGATCACTGAGAATTTCATCTAAGACTATAGTACTCTTTCTGAAATTGTCATATTTTTTGTGTTTGCAGCCTTTGCATATCTTCTTTTAGTCCAACAACTTCATCTTTTAATCTTTCAACCTCTTCTTCTCTTCTCTGTAGCTGAGTCTTTTGTTCATTCATTCCCTCTTGAGACTTTTGCAACTGATCTTTTAGATATTGATTTTCCTTTTCAAATTATGAGATCCTTTCTTCAACTTTCTTACCTAAGTTAGTAGCATCCTTGCTCATATGTTCAAGATTCTCTTTTAAATACATAACTTCAACATCCTTTTCTTTCAGCTGGCTCATGAGGATTTGTTCGATTTTCATAACTTCTTCTAACTGCAACTTCATGTATCAACATCTTCCTTCTAATTAAGAATTAATTCACATAATAGCAGGTCTCTCTTAAGTTGTTCATTTTTCCTTCTTTCCTTTCTTAACTCATTTAGGGCACTAATAAGTTATGCTTCCAAGTCAATTATAGCTTCTTCATATTCATAATCTTCCATGCCTTCATAACTCTCAATTTCACTTATGTTAGGTGGACCACAAGATTCATTTGTGTACAAAGAAATATATGCTCTTTCATAAGAATACTTATATGGATATCCTTCAAGGATTGTATCATGAGATCTCGATTTGGGATGATCTTCATATTACTTGTTTGAAGCTACTCCTTTTCTTGGTTTCTCTTGCTTTTGATCTTATTCATTTCTTTGGTCAACATTCATAGAGTTTTTTCTTCAATATGAATCCTACAATTTGTCCCAGAGTTCCATGGCTAAATATTGTGGCATTCCTTGAATCTAATAAGCTATTCAGAATAGCATTCCTTGATAGTGCATGGAATCTATGTAATATTTTTGCAGTAGTTCATTTTGGCCTGACTTCTGGAGGGGTGTATCGATTGTTAATTGTATTCCAGACATCGGCCTCAAGAGCTTGCCAGTGTGCCTTCATATTTAGACTCCATGTAAAGAAGTCTGATCCATCAAACCAAGGAGATCCTTTTGATGAAGTTCCTTTTCTTCTCATGTGTGTTGTGAGGATCTTCCTTCCAGTGGTTAGACTATTACTAAAGGAACCTCACTCTGATACTAATCTTTGGAATATTCAATAATATTGAGAGGGGGGTGAATCAGTATTATACATATTTAAACCACTTTTTCTTGTTACCATATTAACTATTCATCACATAGCCAATCATAAGAAATGCAGAGAATTAACCATAACATAAAGACACAGTACACATATATTTTACATGGAAATCCATACGAGATAAAACCAAAAATATTCTTCTTATATCAATCAAGAGTTACATTCAATTTATGAGCACCTACTCAAAGGAGGCTCCAACCCCCTAGCTTTACCAGCACCAACTCCCTAGAACACAGGCTCCAACCTGTATAGAGGACATCAATCCTCAGTGAGTTCCAACTCAACCTAGCACCACACTGCCACCCTGAAAAAAATTGCAAGCTATGAATTGCAATAATGAGTGAGGACACCATTCCTCTCAAGAACCAACTTGTTGAGTGAGGACACAATTCCTCTCCCCTACACCACCCTGCCTCCTTGTATTCATTTTTCTCTAAACATTTTCTCTGCACAAATTTGTTTTTTTCAAGACTTTTCTCTACACATCAAGGTGATATGATATATTTCTGGTTCGACTCGTTAGATCCTTGATCATCTCTCATAAACGTCCCACACTAGAGCACACCACACATTTCTATTTATATTGTCTCGACCTCAGTTCAACTAACTTTATGTGGATTCATAATGGTTGCATTGTGGTAAAACTTTGACTAAATCAAATGGACCATATCTTCTTATGACTAAGCTCCAGATCATCAGAGCATATCCTTCAACAATTACATTCTAGTTTTCAAAGCACCCACTATGTATATAGAGTGAGAGAACAAGACTTCAAGTCTTCAATTTGTCGCACTTTCACTGCAACACACTCACCCAGTCACTTCACAAGACTGAGAGTGCATTCTAGTTACTCGCTTACTTGACTATTGAGCTTCTATTGATTATGTTGTAGTATAATCAGTCACTTATCACACCATATTTGTCTCGTCTTACTTCATTGTGATGTTCTTCGCACTAACTTGAAGCATCCTACAATTGTTACCCATCCTTCATCGCACTGCAGCACCAACATCCACCGATCCACAGGGAAATTGGTTTCCCTCATACTTCACTTCTGAACTACATCATAGATCATCCTTTGTTCTGCATGCATTTCTAGCAAAATCGGTCACTTTTGTGCACTGCTTGATGGATTTATGTTGTTGATATTCTTCAGTGCATTCTTTTCACAATCTTCTTATGTTCCATTGATCCTTTCCTTTGATTCTTTTGTGCGCTTCTGTTTTCAAATTTTCACGACTTTCTTAGTCTGTGCACCATACTTTGAGCCATACCTTCTGGTCCATTTATCCTATTTTCCTTTGATCCTTCTGTGAACTTTTGTTTGCAACCTTTCACGACTTCTTCTAGGGGTTCCATTGCAATAGGTTTGTGATAGTGTAGAAAGAATCCTTTCTCACACTTCCATTGCATGTGCGCCAACTTTGCACCATACTTTATGTGACCTCATTGACATCAATAACAACATATACTTAACAAAAATCCCCTTCAAATGTAAAATATGCCATGAATATGGGCACTTTACTCGTAACTTCCCAAAAAATAAATCAATTCGGGAAACAGTGGGGGAAGTAGAAGAGGAGGATTGGCAGCAAGTCCAAAATAAAGTTAACACTGGTAAGTCATCCGAGAAATAGGGACGTTCCAAAAATCCCACCAAAAATCTAGCAACATCACATTCTGGGGCAAGTGGAGTAACAACCAATAAGAGCGCAAAGGAAAAAGAAACAAAAAATCACTCTAAGAACTTGATCCCCATAGAAAATAATTATGATATCCTAGGGGGAATCATCGACAGGGAGAGAAGGGAACATGAACATGGAGGTAAATCTCATAATACCAAGTGATCATCCTAGGCCAATCTCCTCTCATTCAATAGATCATGAAGATGATGAATCAGAAGAAGAACAAAACTTTCAATAGGCCCATCAAGAAGTCAAGCAGGAAGTAGACCACCCAATCTTAGAAGATCAAATCCCCCCAAAAGGATCTTCGGAGAAATATGCATAGTAGGGAGAAATAATTCTGGAAAAAATATGAAGATTAGGACTAAGATTGCATAAACATGTTCGAGAATGGATAGCATTCAAAGAAAAATATCGAGGTAAGCAACGTTCTATTGAAATTTATTTGAGAAACATGAGCTGAAAAGGAAATAACAAGGGTCCATATCTGTCTTTCCCCAATGGACGGGCTCCTCCAAACCCTCATTAATGAAATTTATCTCCTGGAATTGCAGAGGCTTCGACAATAACTCAAATTTTGAAGCTCTTAAAGATATTATCAAAATTGAGAAGCCCTTTGTAATTCTCCTCCAGGAGAGAAAAATGGAGGAATTGGCTTCCATGACAAGTGCCAAAAGAGCCACGCGCTAAGGAGAAGGAATAGCTAAAATCTCCATTGGATATTCAAAAGGAATTATAACCTTATGGAACTCACAAAAATGGAAGTTAGATGTATCGTTTGTGCAAATCATTGGGTTCTTACAGTTCTTAGGCATATAGATTCTAATAATAAATTTTCTTTCATCAACATATATATGCCTAACAATTATCAGGAAAAGATATAATATTGGTCTTCCTTATTTGAAACAAAAGAAATTCAATATCTTTCCATGGTAATAGTAGGGGGAGACTTAAACACTCATCTTCATTAATCAAAAAAAAGAGGGGATATCAAGGTCTGAGATCCCATGAGAGAAAAAATGGAAGATCTCATTTCAGATTGGGATCTTCAGGACATAAATCCTTCTAAACATAAATATACATGGAGGAACAGAAGATTGGGCCTTTGTCATATTACTGCTATATTGGACTATTTTCTCGTTCATTGTGACATCCTTCTTCTATCCTCCCCTTTTCTCTTTCTGATCATAAGCCAATTACTCTCTCCCTCTCAAATCCACAAAATTTTGCCCCTGTTCCTTTATGATTCAATCCCCTCTAGCTTGATTCATTAGAAGTTATCCATCTTATCCAGAATTTATGGTCCACTTCTATCGTTGGATCACGAAACTCCATATGGGAAATAAAATTAAGGATAGTTAAGCAAGCATTAAAATATTGGGTTAAACTTTCCTATGTCCCCCCAACAAAGAAATACAGGCTTGACACTCTAAATTGATTTGAATTCATCAAGAGTTGGAATCTAATGAAGTATCATATGCATCCTTGGTGAAGGAAAATGAATCCTATCAAAATATACGTGTTGCCATGAGGAAGGAAGAAGAACATTGGTGAATTAAATCAAGCAACATTTGGATAAAACAAGGGGGTTCAAACACCGCTTTCTTTCATAAGCAATATCAACAAAGGAAGAGGAAAAATACAGTCTCCAAAATCAAAACCGACTCAAGGAATATTTTGGAGAATATTGATTAAATTAAAACAACTGCAGCACAACATTTTGAAAATATCTACTAACAAAATAATATTGATGGCGGCAGTGATAGATGTGAAGCAGAATTGTTAGAGAACATTATGTATAGTATTACAAACCAAACTAAAGAGGAAATATGTCAGGATTTAAGTGGTCTAGAGCAAGACAAAGCACCAGAGCCTGGTGGATTCTTTGCTCGCTTCCTCAAGAATTTTTGGGACGTTCTTAAACATGATCTAAAGAAGATGCTTAAATATACTATGAGAAAAAAAAGTAGGAGGTTTGACCAACTCAACTTTTCTGGCTCTTATCCCATAAGATACCAATCCATCATTTTTTTCTAGATTTTAGCCCATAACTCTGTGCAATTCATCTTACAAAGTTCTAACTAAAATTATTGCCTCTCATCTAAAGCCGCTACTTCCAAAGCTTATCACAGAAAATAGGGGTGGTTTCATGGAGAATAAGCAGATCAATAACAATATCATCTTGGTCCAAGAGATAATTCATTCCAATAGATGTCGCAAAGAAAGTGGTAAGGTGATAAAATTAGATATGTAAAATGCCTTTGATAGAGTAAAGCACTCCTTCCTTTTCTCTGTTCTCAAGAAGCATGGTTTCTTAGAAGAATTCCTAGACTGGATCAGAGCATGTATAGGATCTCCTTGAATCACACCCATGATAAATGGTAGACCAACTCACTTCTTCAATTCAAGTAGGGGTCTTAGGCAGGGATTCCCTCTCTCCCCCTCCCTTTTCATTTTCATGGAAGATTCTCTAAGCTGAAAACTTGAAGAAGAACGTCGAATTGGACATCTTCCAGGAATTCAAATAGCTCGTGGAGTGAAAAATGTCAATTATTCTTAGTTCGTTGATGACACCCTACTCCTCGAAGCATCTTCATCAATTATATAAACAAGATTTAAAAATATTCTGGACAACTTCCTAGAAGCATCAAGGGGAAAAATCAACAGTAATAAGAGCATAATTTATGGTTGGAATGTGCCAGGAAACCATCAATCCAATATATCCAAAAATTTTGGTTTTCCCGTGGTTGTAAATTGGTCAACCTTCGAGTATTTGTGGATGCCTATATTTATGAACTCCCCCAATACAAAATATTGGCAATACATTCTAAATAAAATGGCAGTGCGCATTGAAAATTGGGGTGGTCGATGGATTAACCTAGCAGGTAAAATTGTTCTTTAAAAAAAAAAAAAAATTCTCTTTCAATTTTCCAATATGTGGGCCTTATATCTCCCAAGGGAGTTCTTGATAAAATATCAAGGAATCTCAAAAGCTTCTTGTGGGAGGGCAGAAAAAAAGAACACAAAGAAATTACATTTAATAAATTGGAATACAGTATGCCAACCATTAGATAAAGGAGGTCTTATTATCCGTGATCTCTCCCTCATGAATGTATCCCTGGGGGGAAACATCACCTGGATATTGATCACTAGGAAGGCATATTGGTGAAAACAATAGGTCATCTCCAAATATCTTCAATCGCCAAGAACTTGGAGTTTGGACAATCCTCTTCCTGCAAATAAAGGGTCGTCGATCTGGAAGCTTATAAGAGTTGTCACTCCCATTATTCACTCCAATATTTTGTGAGATACTGGTAAGGGAGAATCCATAAACATATGGACCAGTAAAATTATGGTAAAGCGACCATTGGGACAAATAGATGATCTCCACCCTCTCAAAATTTGGTCTTCGAGTTTAGGCCTTATCAATTTATCTGATTTCTCTGTATGGGAAGAAGATGGAAAATGGATCAAATGGAAAATCCTCTCCCCACCATCTCATATATCTCCTCTGCTTTCCAAATTCTATAATATTCTAGTTGAATATTCTCCCGTTGAGATCGAGAAAATGGATTATAGGTGTTGGGGATCCTCAAACTATTTGGTTAAGCAAGGATATCAATACCTGATGATGGACAAGACAAGTCCGCCCACATCCAAAAATTGGTCCTTTTTATGCTCCCCCCCCTCCTTACCAAAGGTAATCACATTTTGCTAGGTTCTTGTCCATGGGAAGATCCTTATGGCAGGATATTTTCTTAAGAGAGGAATCAAAGGGCCATCACACTATGCTCTTTACAAAGAGGTGTCTGAATGTATTCAACATATTTTCTTTGATTTCCCCTTCTCTAAACAACTCTTGGACTCAATTTTCCCCCCACTCTCCTCTTGGTATAATGCCCCTTCCAATTGGATCAACATGTTCATTCACTGGAAGCTCAAATATGCTGGCAACTTCAGTAAAAAGCCTTTTTTTTCAAGTCTTTGGAATCAAATCCCAAAATTCATATGTTGGGAGATATGGTTGGCTAGGAACAGAGCTATATTTCAAAATCAAGTTCTTCCTTCGCCCAGGGTACTCTCAAAATATTATGGCATCCTATCAAAAATCGTATGCACTAAGTCTTCATATCCATACCCTTTATTGAATCTAGATCAAGCAGAATAGACCCAGATTCAAGGAATCCTCGACGACAAGATCCTCCATTTCAATCCCTCATATTTAAATCCATCTCCATAGAGGTTTTGACAACTCAGATTATCAAATCAATATTTCAACCACTGGCAATGACAGCAAGGATCTCTTCTTTTATTTTTTGATGGTGCTTCGACAGGTAATCCAGGGGCGGCAAGTGCGAGGGGGGGTCATTTTTTACTTTGATGGACATAAGAATTTATATTTCTTTTGGGGATTAAGCTCTTCCACAAACAATCGGGTAGAGGCCCTTGCAGTAAATGTGGGACTCACTCTCCTCTCACCCAACAACCAATCCATAATAATATTCATTGGGGATTATGGTTTTAATCATCAAAGGACTATGCAGAGTCACCAAAAAAGCTCATTTTGGTCTCACAAGAATATTTAAAAAAATCAAAGAACTGGAGCTGAAATTCCATTCCATCAGTTATCGTCATGTATATAGAACTCAGAATAGAAAGGTTGACTCTTTAGCTAAGGAAGATAAGAATTTTGAGCAAGGTGATTTCAATACAAATGGGAGGCACACCCAATTTTATTTGCCTTGAAAAGTTATGCTTCCTAGAAAAAACATTTATTTCACCATGGCAAACATTAAGGTCAAGGGAATCGTTGAAGTTGGAAAAGTACAAGGCGTCGACGAGATCCTTTCATCATACAGAACGCTTGTAGCTCACGTCACTCTGAGTCATAATGCACTTAGCTGCTTCCCAGTACAGAAGACACGAGGCCCCTTCCTCACTACACACATGACTCTCCTTCCTATGTTGTTATTTATTAAATGTGACCCATGTGAGTTGTTGTTTACATGTGGGAAATATCACTCCATCATGATTTCTCTAGATTTATTCATCCCCCTCGAAGCTGCGATAATCATTGATCATGCAGGCATTGCATCTCATCTAGTAGCCTCGACTACGAAGATGTGTATCGCCTCATCAAATCATCATTTGAAGTTGTCCTTTCCTGATGGAGAAATGACATTGTGCTTGCAAGAATTAAATTCAGAAAGGGATGGAGATTTCTCAGCATTATGGGTACACTTGCTATCATCGAAGTATCAATATTCCTAGCATACTCTTGATTCTCTGGTTATGGTATCGCTCTCTTCATAGGGAATTTGTTGTCATCATGTGGAGGAGGAGGTCCTCACCCTGCAATTGCACAAACTGCAAAATTGAGGAGATGTAGGGACAAATACAGTTACATCATTCATAAATTGAGGCTCTGAGACATTCAAACACTCAGTTAGCTCACCAAATGCAGGATCAAGAAACCAATAAAAATGAAGAGTTGGTGATGGTTATGTGTGCTATCAACTATCACACAACTCAAATTCAAACTCTTCATCAACAAGCTCAGAATTATCCTCCAACAACACATGCATAGTCTCATCATTTTCCTTCATAGGGGTTAGCAATGTCATGTGAAGTGATTCAACCTCCTTAGATCCATCCCAAGTGCGAAGACCACGAAGCGGCTCCACGAGATGTGGACACAGACCTTAAAATCAACTAAGTGTTGTCTTATGTTGAACAAAACTTCCCTTTTGTTAATTTCCTTTGTCAAAGTTTATCCATGACATTTCTGCAGTAGACTTAAGATCTCTAATCAAATATTTAAGCGCAGTCAGGCTATATGTAACAGTCTAATTTTGTTTCAAGCTATAGACCATTTTGATACCATGTACTTATGGGTTGGTTTTTATTTGGCAGAACCACCCTTTTAATAAAAATCATATTCATTCTTGTCAAAAAAAAAAATTGTGTACAATTTAACACACATATCATATGTTCTATGTTGATGATAGTTATGTACCCAATGTAAAAGGAAAGAATATAAAGGGGACCAATTTCCAAATGAAAGGAGATGTGGCCATACTTATTTGGAATTATAATGATTTCCTTACTTTCACTACTTCATTGAATTTTTAAAGAAAACCAAGTCAAGATATTATGAAATGATATGAAAAGTTTTAAAGCCCATCTGTAGGTTGTTCTTGTATGGTTATAGTGCTTAATATATATATATAGACATGGAATTATCCACTTTATGAAAGGATGATTATATATATATATATATATATATATATATATATATATATATATATATATATATATATATATATATATATATATATATCTCTTATAAGCGAACATGGAATTATCCACTTTATGAAAGGATGATTAACCACAATGATTTAAAAACAAGGGAATTAGTTGTGAAGCAGCTAGTCCTCGCCTCGTTAAACAAATAAGGTAAGTGGTGCAGAGAGAGTGCGCTGCCTTAATTTCTCTGCTTGCCTTTTCTTAAATAATTTCTCTGCTTTCAATTCCTTGATTAACTCCAAGCGACCAACCTCATTTCTACTTGTATCTTTTTGAAGAGGCAAACAAAGAGTCATTGAATGGCTACTTATTGCTCCATCCCCACAAGAGTAAGTCTCTTTGTGTGTGTTGATGCAAATAACTAGGATCATATATGTAACACAGAAAACGATGACTTGACTGAAGACTAACTGAAGTCTAGCTAACCTAACTGGAAGTGTTGGAAAACAAGGGAACACAGAGATTAATTTGACATGGAGCATGAAGTTTAAAAGTGTAGATATGAGGAAGATGAACCTCCATCCCCGAGTGAATCACATTTATGAGGCTGGAGTGTAATGAACATGGCTTATTTAGCTTCAATAATAAAGAACTATGATATGTTATCTTCCTTGACATTTTTTTTTTGTTTCCATCATTTATTGTTATGAATGGGAAATAAACACCTTAAGCACTTGTAATTACATTAATGGTTTTATCCAGGGTTAAGTTGTGTTAGTTTGGTAGATAATTATAATGCAATCTTGATGTCATGGGCTAACCATTCACTAAATCACCTAGTTATTAGCATATTTTCAAGCATGAATCTGACTCAAATATACCAATTCGAATGACAATAATCGAAGCGTCTTCAAGACCTTTAAATCAATCAATATTCTAGAATTCTATCAAATTCAAAAAATGTATATTCATCTGATGGAAATTGAAAATGCAATAATGCAATTAATCCTTAAAGAGCACCCAATTCCACCATGTAATGAGTCAACAATGAAGATACTATGCGTACAAACAAAAATCAATAGTTGAACAGACAGTAGAGTAAAAGGAAACAATTACTTAAATTAAGAAATAAGTGGACTTTAACAAAAACTAATGAAAGAAATGTTTACACAAACCACAACAATGACAATGACAGTAGAGTAAAAGGAAACAATTACTTAGATTGAGAAATAAGTGGACTTTAGCAAAAACCAATGAAAGAAATGCTTACACAAACCACAACAATGAAAGGAACGCCTAGATAATTCTATTACATACTCATTAAAATGGATTATGATTATAATAATCACCTTAGACAAACATGGATTAAAAAAGAGTTTGATGTGGACATATGTGTCGAGCCCGTTCATAGAAAATAGCCTAGTCACGCATCACAATACACAATTACAAAATGTATTTGTTTTATGTGGAACATATCACAATCTTCAGCTTACATAAACAGTCTTGCACCTTATTGAGGACAAGCTTGACTCCATCACATATTTCAGAAATAATTGATGTTGCTTGTCATTTTGCATGACATTTCACCATATGATTTTATTTATGTTAATCCTTAATTTAAGGAAGTCTAGATTTAAAATATAATGTATGAAATGACTGCATGTTACGCAAATTTTGGTACTATTTGGAAGATAGTCAATTAAATGAAAGAACTTTAGGTCTCTTGGATTGCTGCTACGTCGGTATTAAATTATTGTACAATGATTGATATTTGGGCAATAAAATAATGTAGAATAATTGATCCATGTTCATGTATCAATTATTGATTTTCTCTTTATGATGTGATTTTTGTATTTTATTGATAATGAAACTGTCATTTTTGTATTTTATTGGTAATGAAACTATAGCGCAACATTTTTTTGGCCCTCTATATGTTGTAATGGTGTGAGTGTTAAAGTATGCTTCATTTTAGCATACAACCAGAACTACAACTACATCAAATTCACAACCATATTAAACAAAATTTACACTACGAACATTTCAACATAACCTTATTTGATTTATTCATGCATATACCATAACTCACGTCATAATTGTTAACATCATTTACCATTCATGATGTGTTACTTAAGATTTTTCTCTTCTGAGGATTGTTCTAGTGACATTGCAGTGACATTGCTTGTGTCCATTTCTTCAAAATTTGTTTTCAGTGTCTCTTTTGGATAGCTTTCTTTTCCACCCCATCATTAAATTCTTCTTGGGAGAAATCTTCCAAACCTACAATTAAGAGAATGATGGTCTTTGCAACTCTGAACCTACAGTTGAGACAATGATAGCATTCAAATTGTCACAATTTAAAGGTATGTCTACGACAACAATTGATTGAGATTGGTACCCATCCCCCAAATTATTTCTTTGTATGAAGATTTTCTCATATGAGGATTGTTCCAGGTATCCATCAAGGACATTGTTTGTGCCCATTCCTTCAAAATTTGTTCTAAGTGACTCTTTTAGACAGCTATCGTTTTCACCCCAGCATTAAATTTGCAGATTATTCTTTGCAAGATGTTAGAAGTTAAGAGATGGGGAAAAGTTTATGAACTTATAGTTGAGAGAATGGTAGTGTCTCAAACTACATATGAGAGAATGATGGCACCTGCAGTTGAGAGAATGGTGGCTTTTTCATCTCTCTATGGGACATCCTTTGGGAATATCTTGGTCACGAATAGTCCAAATTGTCACAATTTAGAGGTATGTCTATAGTGGATATCTTCTTTTATATACATATTAAAAATACCAATGCAAAAAAAAACAAAATCACAAGTCTCATAGTGACAAGAAAATCCTTTGAAGCAGATGAATGGAAATCATTATAGCTCAGCGTTGTTTCGTATCTCTTATTTCCCTATATTTACATTAATTAATATCCAAGCTTCTGGATACTAAGTGTTTTATGCAGGAACTTCACCAAATATTGACACAATGAAAGTACCAAATTTTTAGATTATTGTGTTCAATCTATAAGATAATTAACATACTAACTAACATATCCCTATAAGGGTTGAATAATTTGTTAGATATATCTTTGGTCTCCAAAAGTAACCTTTGTATTCATCTTGGAGGAAGTTGTTGTCTTCTTCGAATCCTCAATGATTTTTCCCTTGCTTCCACCACTCATATCTAATTGTGGCTTGCAATCTTCAGCTAACCAAAACCGTGTATTCTTCCGCTTTGCTTTCATGGAAGCCAAGACTTGATTTCAATTAACTAACCCTGTCACTAACATTTTTATGATAAATGTCTACATCCATGGAGTGTCACATTCCTTCTGCTTTGCTTTCATGGAAGGCAAGATTTGATTTCGATTAACTAACCCCGTCACTAACATTTTGTTGATAAATGTCTACATCCATGGAGTGCAATTTTGTGGCAATCAAACATTACAACATGTCCATGTACTCCATTGCCAATAACATTGGGTTCTTCTTTCCAATGAAAATTTTACTTTCTTATGATGTATGAATTTATAAATAATGAAAATTTTACTTGTTATGATTTATGAAGTTATAAATATTTCTTACAAAAAGATCGATTTTCATGCTATAGATTATGAACAAGAGCCCAATGATGTAGAAAAATTTGAAGTACTTGCAATACCTTTAAAATGAGAGAGAGCCTTTGAAATTTTGTGCTCACAACCATAAGAATACAACGACACAATCCTATGAATGACTGGCCCATGAAATAATTTTCTCTACGGTAAATGGATCCTGAAGAGTTGCAGACTAAGGCGTCGTCTTTGAGAATAGAAGAAGTCGAGCAAGCAACTTCAAATATATTACAGGGATGGCTTATGGTTTAATGTTTTTAGGATCCTAAGCCAAATCGGTCCGATACGGCTATCAACCACCTGTATCTGGTAGGCCTAAAGAATCCTATATATGCGTACAAGTATCTAAGTACCCTTATCGAGAGAGAGCTAGCACCATAGTGGTGGAAAGGGTGGATGAGGAGGTGGCCCGACGGTGAGACATGGAGAGGTTAGTTCTGCTAAGTCTATCTTTTCTTCGCATGCAAGTAATGAAGGTGGCTAGGTGGCTAAGCATATGACTCATGGTGTAAGGGGCATTGACAGGTCTAACGGACGAGTTGGTGGCTGCAAAGCGGTGAGGGGGTCAGCCTCGGCTGCACCATTTTTACTAGACTGCACCAAAACCTAGACTGCCCCAAAAATACCTTGACTGCATCGTTGTTGTCTCAGAGTGAGCCAAAATGGCCACTCAGAAATTTGTTATTTTTAATTTATTTTTTAATTAGAACAAATATGAAAAATATATTGCTTACTCTAGGGGATTAAAGTCCCATCAAATACCTTTCACCCAATAAAATACTTTGATCCATAAAATTCAATAAATATCATAAATAATTGTGTTTACAAAATAAATCAAGTTAATATGAATAATACTGAACTCTGTGAATAACACACCAACTAATAAGTCATTGACCGCTAGATGAAAGCTATAGTCCCTCGCTGGAGGTAGGGAGTAAAAATGGAGAATATATATATAAACATTATTTAATATAGCTTTTTTTTTTTTACTATATGCAAGTTTAATGGTCTAAGGTCCTCCTAAAAAAACTCTCCATGCATGGATACAAGTATTTTCTAGAGAATGAAATTGTTATTCATACTCGTGCACAAAGATATTTTAACTTCAAATTTTTATTCCATGCTAGACATGACACAAGTTTCCAATAAAGAGCCTTTTTCTTTTAGATGGTGTTGGATTATTTATTAAATTGCCGCATCCCATCTTCAATTTTTACTATATAGAACTTTTAACAATGGCCCCACGAAGGGTCAAATTGCCTAATTTCTCTCTTAATATTAACTACCTACAACTTTAATTACTATTGTTATTATTTTTTTAACTGAAACTGAAGATTGTATTAATATATAAGGGGATGTGACACAACAAACAACAATCAAAATTTGATTACAAAATTTGGCTCTAGGTGTATAGATATTTTTGCTACTAACATAAAATAGGTTTTAGACATTTCCTTATAATACTTCCAAACATATTGGAAACAAACTTCTTTTACATACTGACCCAGCAAAAAGACTATTTTAAAAACATTTAACGATGCACAAATGCATTATCTTGAACCCCCTGGTCTCCACTAGGCGGTGGTGAGTCTTCTTCAACGTCCATGAGCGCTAAATCATGACCCTCAAGTTCTCCTTCTAAAATTCCTCCAAGGAAGAACATTGTTGAAGCCTAGTTGATTAAGGTTGAATGAGAACGTTGTGGTAAAGCCAAGGACTTGAGATATTGGCACTCTATTTCATTTCCATCAATTCATTGTACTTGAACCCTGAGTAGATTCAAAATGGATGCAATGGCCCGCTCCATATTCCCCAATTTATCTGAGATTTGTTGAACCACAAATCAGTTTGCCTAAGAAATTTCTTTGTGTCATCACAAAATTATTTTAACCTCACTCCAGTTGGGTTCCATCTCTATCCAAAAAAGGTGACAGCTAGGGATCCCAAACCAAATAGAATCATGCAAAATTATGATTCTAGTTTTAACATAGGGAGGGATAAAGAAAGAACCTTTAGAATTGAAGTCCCAAATAACTAAAGTGTGGAATATTTCACAATTGAAAACAAAGGAAATAAACTTGAGGACCAAGGGAGACCCAGTCATATATGAATCCAACATTGAGTGAAGAGCATCTCCCACGAACACTCGACACCGACAATGCATGGCTACAAACACCCTGATACAAAACCTACTAACACTCGCAGAGCATCTCTAAGCCACACTTCTAGAAGAAGAATCGAATTTCCTCACCAAGGTCTTCCCACAAATGAATCCAACTTCACACATAATTCCTTGAATGCATTTGTCAAATCCTCTGTCGATCATATGTGCGAGCCGTTTGACAGCACTACCACTCAAACCATCTCTCCACCACATTTCCTCATCCATTAATTCCCAAACATTTGAATTGTGGTATGGGGAGATCCCCCATGACCTCATTTACAATGAAAATTCCCTCACATAACCTTGATCCAAGCTTGGCCCAATAATCAACACCCGTGTTGAACTCATGTTTAATGTGAAAGATTTTGTCTTCTTCAAATGTTGCAAGGAGAGCAAGAGAGCGGGATATTATGTTATTGAATACATTGTTTCCAAAGGTGGATCTTTAAATAATTGCCTGAGCCACCATCACGGAGTCACCAAGGATTATTATTTTAGAGATTCTCATTTCTCATGCAATCTTGATTCCTTTCCACGGAGCATAAGCCTCGACAACGTTGTTTATGGAATTCTCTGGTCCCCAAGAATAAGAAGCTATTTCAATTCCTCTGATATTTCAAAGAGACCACCCCCCCGCACCCCGCACCTGCCACCCCTGAACTACAACTTTAATTATTATCAACAATTCTTTAGTTACATTCATCTCCTTGGATTCAAAAACTAGTGCTTATGGTTTCACAACTTATGTTGAGATATGCATCAATATAATTTAAGCAAAGGCCTTCCTAATCATATTGTGTTGGAAAGACGATTGATTACAAACAAGTTGC
>ML780662.1:986523-996814 GCA_009831015.1 Picea engelmannii | reverse complement strand
GTGATTTTGATAAATGTTACTTTTTTTTAATTTAATTTATTAACATTACATATGTGATACATGACTATGGATGTTGTCAGGATATAAGGGTTTAAATTTGTAATAAAATCACTTTATGACTTTAAGTTATAATTCATGTTTTTATCAATTTTTGTGTAGAATAGTGTATTGCACATTCATAAGTAGAAATGACTTACTCAATGACTAACCATGTGTTAGGAGGTGAAATCCATTGTAATAGATGGGCCAATGTCATGCCTCATATTATTATTATTTAAATAAATAAATAATAATTATAAAGAAGTATAATAATTATCCTCAAAGAGTCATAATAAGTACTTATATAAATAATAATAATAATAATAATAATAATAATAATAAATAAGTAAAATAATTATCCGAAGGGGGTCATAATAAGTAATTATTATGGATACTTGGGTCATAAAAGAAAATGGTAAAATAAGTAATGACAATTGATGGAGAAACCTTAAAATGTTATAAAGAATTAAATAATAGATCCTAGGGATTGGGTTCTTTACCATGGATGGATTCTATATAAGGATGAAGAAGAATGAGAGAATAATATCTCACTTTGCTTGGACAATCCGAGGAGAAGGCTAAGAAGAGTTGGCATAGTAGTGGATTGAGGGCTTAGGGGTTCTTAGTCGTAATGACTAAGGGGTTAGTTGGGAGGAAATTCATCCCCCACTTTCTGTTGCAGTTGACCAAATTGAAGATCAAAATAATGCTACATTTCAAAAGTCATCAAATTACAGGTATGTGGTTTATAGGTAAGTTACTCACCACATACTCCTTGTAAGCTATGAAATATTTAATCATGTACCTTTATTTTATCAAATCTAGTTTGTGAATGTAGTGTTTACCTATTTATTTAGATTTGTGAGATTTAGGGTTCTAACAACCAATGATTCATTTATAATATCATATTGTGTTATTTTGGGTATCTTCCTTTGATCTTAATTATATGACTCAAATCTATCTAGGATTTCCTCATTTAGTGACCTAGCTCATTTTGTAATATGGTATCAAAGCAGGGAAGAGTCTAGGAGTTTGAAACAGTATCAAAAGTCTTGGGCCTTTGAAAGACAAGTTTTCCACTCTAGCAATTTCAATCATCTAAGAGTCTGAGAGTCTATGTGAGCATGAAGACCCGGGGATTGATGTCAACAGAGATGGATCAAGAGATCACCAGTATTACCACTCAAACTATAAAAGACGTGAATTTATATCTCTTAGCTAAAAAAAATAGAGCAACTGCAAGGGATACAAAATGGGGTCATCAACTTGAGACTACATTATACCCAAGACATAATTGTAGTAGATCAGCTAAAGATAAAGGGGAGATGGAATGTCATTATTTAAAGAAATTGGGTCACATAGCCTAGAACTATAGATTTTGAGCTAATGATGTTCTCAAGGGAAAGCTCAAAGGCAAACCACATGTAGGGAATGTATTCATTGTTAAATATCTACAATACACTGACAATGGTCTTGAGCTTAGTACAGAAATGTCATTTTAAACATTTTAAGAAGCCCACATATTGAAAATAGAAAGGGATCTAATGTAGATAAAGCTCAACATGGATACTGCTTAGATAGTTGGGGAGTTTATGAATGATATCCTTATGAGGGTCATGGGACAAATTGATGTAGCATTGTGGATGTAACTCAACATGGATGGTTGTCGAATAATTAGGGAGATTCCTAATTCATGAATTCGAGGAGGTGGAATCTAGGAAATTTGGAATTTAGCATGGGAGCTACACTTTTATGATGGTTACGAGGAAGTTTGATGGAGATCTTCCTAGTCCAAGAATTATTTTCAAAGAAGAATTTTTTGAAGAATGTTTGGTTCTAATGTTTTAGTTTTCAATTAGCATGTTTTATCTTCAATTAGTACGTTTGATTTCAATAATGTAAGATTTAAGAGGGTGTGTTAGGATATAAGACTTACATTTGTAACAAAGTCACTTTATAACTTTAGGCTATATTTTATACTTTTATTCATTTTTTGTGTAAAGCGTTCTATCCCACATTCATAAGTGAAATGTGAGCAATCATATATAAAGATATATAAAGAGGTGAACTTCATTGTCATAGATAAACCAAGATAATATTGTATTGTGTTATTGTGAGTATATTGTGTTATTGGTAGTCATGGACATAACCTTATATAGGTTTTCCTCACTCCTCATTTAGTGATGTACCTAATTGTTCTTTGTGGAATAACTTGGATGGGCAATAGAAAGTGCCTCTCTATACAATTATTGGATTTACTTTTTTTTAGTAAGGAAAATTTAAGGAATGTTTTCTTCTTCTTCTTCTTCTTCTTTTTTAATCGTAGTAGGGCCTAGAGAAACCCACCTAGGAATTGAACCTAGGTGGGGGGAAAACACCCCTCAACAAAAACCACTCAGGCTAAACCCAATTGACTTAAGGAATGTTTTATTATATTTGTAAATGATGTTTTTAATAAACTTGTAATTATTAGAATATTTAATTTAAGACTTTCAACATCTATTTACTAGTATGAAACTAATTAATTACCTAATAATATGGTGATTAAACTAATCTTTTAAATTAAATAAAACCATTATTATATATACTAATTGATCATATTATACTTAAAATAAGAAGTATTTAAAATACCATCAATTTACTAGTATGAAAATAATTAATTACTTAATAATATGGTAATAATGGATTAAACTCATCTTTTAAATTCAATAAAACCATTAATATATACTAATTGATTATATTATATTTAAAATCAAAAATATTTAAAATATGATGATGATGATTAACATCCACTAAGACCGAATTGGTTTATTGGACCTTAAGACGGTAAGTGATTACTTGCTATTCTTTAGAATTTTGTTTATGTGCTCGAAAAGCATTAAGAGAAGCTTTCCAATATCACCATAGTTTTGTTGAGTTAAGAGGTTAGGAAGGTTGGTAGTGAGACAAATATTTTGAAAATGAGATCTAATATGGGTATAGGCTGGACAATCTAAGAGAAAGTGATTTTTATCTTCAACCTTATTAGTGTAACAAAGGTGACACACGCTTTCATCCCATGGAATTTTAGGAATTGACCAACGCCCAGTTTCACTATGGAGCTCATGAGAATTTGTTCTTATCTTAGAAATTCTTATTTTTTTCTTTACACTTGTCAAAACAGATAGATAGTTTTGATCTTCTAGATTAGGGTTGGTTACATCCTTATAATACCTTAATTTTATTTTTTCCTCTAACTCTTTATGACACCACATTTTCTCCTTAAATTATGATTTGATGATATTTTTAATAGTATATTTATTCTTCAAAATGGTGTCTTCCATGATTCCCCGATAGTTTAGCCAAGACTAGACATCTTTATGCCATCCTTGCTTGAGTCGATGGTGGTTACGACTCGATTTTGAGGAAATTTTAGGAAGACTCTTGTCTTTCATGTTGTTTGATTTGTTCTTATACATTAGGTATCTAGTCATAGTTGTTCTCTCAATGGGGGAGAGGCTTGTTTCTAAGAGGAGGATGGGATGGGGCGTATTTCCTTTAATTTTGAGATTATAGGTTATAAAATTATTTTGTATTTTCTATATCTTTCTCCAAGATTCACGAGAGATACTACATCCCTAGAATTGACATCCATAAAGAATAACAGGTGTAACAAGAGTCTCAAAGAGGAGTTTCTTCTTATCCAAAATCCAAATACCAGGTGATTTATAATTGTTTTCAAGCCCATAATAAGCTTTTCATCCCCCAATAATCCTTTTCTCAATGCTATAATTCCAGTTGAACTTTTGGTGAATATCAATTCCAAGATATTTGTATGAAGTCACTTCCTCCAAGTTCTTGTTTTCATAAACAAAGGTATCATAAGTGATATTATTGGATTTAATAATCATGACCTTAGTGTTATTAGTATTAACAGTCATACCCATATTAGATAAAAAATCCCTGAGGATTCTTAGTTGGTTTTCAATATCATGGGGACTCCTTTCCATAAGAACGATATCATCGGTATAAATAATAAGATTGATGACTATACCAGTGAGACTAGGGCTGACAAAACCTGATTTTTCCAAGCAATCTTCTAACTTGTCAATGTATATGCCAAAAAGTAATCTGAAAAGATCTTTTAAAGACTATGGTTGAGTTTTAAAACATGAGTCCATTTACCATTTAATAAATTGAAGAAAGAGGAAGAATTAATGATGTAACATGGAAGCCATAATAAAATATACAGATCTGGAAATAAGCACCAGAATCAACAAACCATAACAACAAAATTTGTTAACGGAGTTCGGCAATATTGTCTACGTCTTCGGGTCTTTGTCTCAGTGGGTGAGGATTTCTTATTTCTCTTAAAAGCTTCAAAAGTACATCTATAAGTGTCAAATGGATTACAAAATGATATCGTTGTGTTCTGCTAGATCTCAATAATCCAACACAATTGACGACATTGAAAATGGATGAACGAAGCTCCCAGAAATGGCCCGCAAAGTTGCTCTCCTCGATGGCTTCCCTGCATAAAAATGCATTTGGCTTTACAATTCTTCAACATTTATCCTCTTTTGAACATGTCCCAAGGCTTCCAATAACCTTTGGCTTATATAGGCTTGAAGTTGGCAACAAACTCCCAACTTTCCCCCAATATCTGGCCTCAAAAAGAGCTCAAGATCCTCCAATAATGGCCAAAATCTCCCAAAAACAGCTGAAAAATCAAATAAAATCTTAACGTGTAGTTAAAAACCCAAAAATTGGAAAATATTAGGCACAGACCCTTATCTTCGGGATCCAAATCACATGGGACAAGGCCATGTCTCCATAGGTTGGCGCGCCCCTAGTCGTTAGCCCCCAAACTTTGACCCTTGGTTGCATGTGTGGCCATGTGTCCATAGCTCTGGACTCCACGCACCCTCATACATTGTAGCCCTTGATTTCCAGCCCCCTATTCCCGGGATCCTGGTAATATGGTAGACTCCATGTGTCCTTGGGATAGTTGGCGCATTGGTCTTTATCCCCTAGCCCCCAACCCTTGGTCGTTGGCATGGCCATATGGCCTCACCCCTAAGCTCCACGCGCTCGCATTTCATTGGGCCCCTAGTTCCTAGAAAATGGTCACGCACCTTGGTCAGTAGGCTAGCCCGACCGACCGGGCACTATCCCCACAAATCTATGCCAAAATTTGATTGGAGGTCATATGGTGTGATTCTATGCTATGGATAGAACCATGGGCTAACAAAAACGGGGCTACACCTAACAATAGCCCGCACGCCAAACATAAACACTGTGGACACATGTTAAGGTTTTATGGTATGTGTCGAGGGGGGGGGGGGGCTAGGCCCCAACCCTTTTAGTCCACCAAATGAAACTTGTTACAATTTAAATAAAAAATTTACACTATAGTTAACAAGTACTATCATGGGCAGGTTGGTATACGGGCCCTGCCAAAGTACTCCCCCCCTTCTCGGAGGTTGTGGGTTTGACTTTTGTGGAGTCCATACAATTTTTTCTAATACATCCAACGGAGGGGTGCCACATGACAGCCCATGACTGGGCCACGTGACACCATTACATTCGCCAAATAATATGCCATGTGTCAAAGTATGATTCATCCACGTCTTCCACACCTATCTAGTCAGCATGCCATTCCTCTACCATGTCATTGTACGACTGTATGGACTATATGATCAACTGCCACATCAACACTATATAGACTGTACAAACTACATAGTCATCAAAAAAATTTCCTGATTGTCAAAACGAACAGAACGCGATATCTTGCTCATACGATGTCCTTTTGAGCCCGTTCAATTTGTGTTGAGTTCGTAACGATGAGGCCTATGCACATGTCTGTTTTGAAGCAATTTTGAGCACTTTGATTTTTAGGCCTTCCTAGACCCATTTTGGTTCCTGGATCCATTTTGGATCATGCCTCCCCACTAAGACATTTTGTTCCTCCAAAAGGATACTAACCAGTCGTCAATTGTGGGATAGGCCACCCCACTTATTCTCTATCTTTAAACTTTGTCATGTGCACCTGTCTCATCAAGATCAATTACAAAGAAACCATGACAATTAACAGCATATTGTTAGCCACTATCATCCATGTTGACAACATTAGCAATGATAACATCAGAAATATGACTGCAAATGAGCTAATATATTTGTATTACTTGCACGACATTAGCTTATCTTGAAGCAAAGTGTGATTGATCTTCCATTCTACAATCATCTCATGTTCTTGCTTAAGATCAATTGTTTGATTTGGGATAATTATAGGTTTGTTTATTGCATGAGTTGGCTTCCTTAATTGTTTTATTGTTTGAAGAGATTGATTTTCTTTTAAGGGATGAGCATGTATAACATATTCATGGCCTGCATTGATTAAGTGATATTGATTTTGTTCCATGTAGAAGATTTCTTTGTGATCATACAAATAAGGACTACCTAAGACCATTCCACATTCATTAAGTGGCACCACATCACATGTTACCTCATCCACAAACTTAGATGAAATTGCAAACTTTAATGTGCATTGTTTTGTTATGTGCAATTTATGGTTGTTGCTTATCCATTTAAGTGAGTAAGGCTTATGATGCATCTGAGTGTTTAATCCCAGTTGTTTAACCACTTCCTCTGAAATCAAGTTAGATTTAGATCCACTATCTATCAATGTGTCAACCTTAGTATGCCTCATTATGACCCTTATGTGAAACAATTTACTTCTAGAATCATAACCATCACCAATTTTACTTGTCAAACCAACCTTTGTGATTTTAGATTCATCACTTGAATTCGATCCCAAGTCTGTTGGTCATGATGTTGTTGCAACTTTTTGCCTCCCTTTCCTCTCTTTGAACCACTTCGGTCTCTTCTCGGGTATGCAATTTCCAGCAATGGTCATCATCATGTCCTTCTTTCTTGCAATGTTTGCAAGAGAGATTCTCTTCCTTTCTTTCCACTAAATTTTCCTTCTTGACATTCCACTTCCTTTTGTCCTCTTTTCTTGAAGACGATTCCCCTGATACACCAACTCGTGTTTTACCTGCCTCAATGTATGTTGCTTGAACAGAAACCTCATTAATATTAGTAGGTCCAAACATAAATATAGTGTTACAAATATGTGCAGGTAAACCTCCTATATACTTCATAAGAGTTTCTTGGGTATGTAATGGAATGTCTAACATTAATGCCATCTTACGAAATTCATCTGTGTATTCTTGCATTGTTTGTCCCTTTCTTAGTTTAATACCTTGCCATTCAATTAAAGCCTTCTCTTTATAACCCAAAGGATAAAATTTCTTTCTAAGTTCAGAAACAAAAAATTGCCATGATGGAAATACATTACCCACTTGTTGCGTTCCATTTTGCAACTTTCTTTGCCACGAGATGAGTGTTGTGCTTGCAAGTCGAAGCGATGCCAATTTTATTTGAGTTGCCTCATCCTTGATTTTTTTCACACTACAATAAACCTCCATCTGTCTGATCCAATTATCAAGCCTCTTTTCATTGACTTCACCATCATATATGGGTAATTCAAATTTCACATCAAGCTTAACTAAAGGCATATCATTTTTATGTTTATGGGAATGTTTTATTGCAATGGACTTGGAACTTGTACTTGAAGAAGAAGAAGTTGATGGGGAAGAAGGAGGTGAAGGAGGAGGTTTAGGAGGATCATCTCCTTCTTCACTTTTGGCCTTTGAAGATTCACCTAGAATCGGTCTCTTTCACTCCAAGTAATCATCATATAAAACCTTTTCCATCTACGGCATGGCGAAGAAGGTCTTTCGAAACTCTATCTTGTCATGAGAAAGTCCCTCTTCTGATGTCATCTTATCGCTTTGAGAAGTCCTCTTTCTCGATCCAATCTCAGGATTCTCTTCAACAAACTCCCCTTCACCATGATTCAACCTTTCCCTGGTAATCATGCAAACTCAAAAACCAACCGTCAACCTGCTCTGATACCACTTGATCCAAAAAGATCTTTCAAAGACTATGGTTGAGTTTTAAAACATAAGTTCATTTACCATTTAATAAATTGAAGAAAGAGGAAGAATTAATGATGTAACATGGAAGCCATAATAAAATATACAGATCTGTAAATAAGCACAAGAATCAGCAAACCATAATAGCAAAAGTTGTTAACGGAGTTTGGCAATATCGCCTATGTCTCCGGGCCTTTGTCTCAGTGGCTGAGGCTTTCTTATTTCTCTTCAAATCTTAAAAATTACATCTGATAAGTGTCAAATGGATTACAAAATGATCTGGTTGTGTTCTTTTAGATCTCAAGAACCCAACATAATTGACGGCACTGAAAATGGATGAACGAAGCTCCCGAAAATGGCCTACAAAGTTTCTCTCCTTGATGGCTTCCCTGCATAAAAATGGCTTTGGATTTACAATTATTCATTATTTTTCCTCTTATGAACCTGTCCCAAGACTACCAAGAACCTCTAGTTTATATAGGCTTGAAGTTGGCAACAAAATCCCAACTTCCCCCCAAGATCTGGCCTCACAAAGAGCTCCAGATCCTCCAATAATGGCCAAACTCTCCCAAAAACAGAAGAAAAATCAAATAAAATCTTAACATATAGTTAAAAACCCAAAAATTGGCAAATATTAGGCACAACCCCTTATCTTTGGGCTCCGATTCACATGGGACAAGGCCATGTGTCCATAGCTGGCATGCCCCTGGTCGTTAGCCCCCAAACTTCGGCCCTTGGTCGCATGTGTGGCCATGTGCCCACAACCCTGATCTCCACGCACCCTCATCCATTGTAGCCCTTAATTTCCAGCCCCGTATTCCCAGGCTCCTGGTTATATGGTAGACTACATGTGTACTTAGGCTAGCTGGCACACTGGTCTTTATCCCCTAGCCCCCGACCCTTGGCCATTGGCATGGCCATATGGCCTCACCCCTAAGATCCACGCACTCACATTTTGTTGGGCCCCTGGTTCCTAGTGATTGGTCACGCACCTTGGTCGGCAGGCTAGCCTGGTCGACCGGGCCTTATCCCCACAAATCTATGCCAAAGGTTGACTAGAGGTCATATGGTGTGGTTCTATGCTATGGATAGAACCGTGGGCTGACAAAAACAGGGCTACACCTAACCACATATCGTGCGCCAAACACAAACAGTGTGGACACATGTTAATATTTTATGGTATGCACTCCGGGGGGGCTAGGGCTAGGCCCCAACCCTTTTAGTCCATCAAATGAAACTTGTTACAATTCAAATAAAAGTTTTACACTATAGTTAACAAGTACTACCGTGGGTGGGCTGGTAGCCCATCTCTCCCAAAGTGCTCCCCCTCAACCTGGAGGTCACGTGTTCGACTCCTGTGGATTCCATACAATTTTTTCCAATACAACCAACAGAGGGGTGCCACGTGGCAACCCATGACTAGACCACGTGGCACCATTACATTCACCAAATAATATGCCATGTGTCAAATTATGATTCGTTCACATTTGCCACACCTTTCTAGTCAGCATGCCATTCCTCTGCCACATCATTGTACGGCCTGTACGGTCAACTGCCATGTCAGCATTGTACAGACTACAAAGTCATCAAAAATTTTGTCTGATTGTCAAAACGAACAGAATGTGATATCTTTTTCATATGACATCCATTTGAGCTCGTTCAAGTTGCGTTGAGTTCATAATGAGGAGGCCTACACACATGTGTGTTTTGAAATGATTCTGATCACTTTTATTTTTAGGCCTTCCTAAACCCATTTTGGTTCATGGATCCATTTTGGATCACACCTCCCCACTAAGACCTTTTTTTCCTCCAAAAGGATACTAACTAGTCATCAATTGCGGGATAGGCCACCCCACTTGTTCTTTGTCTTTAAACTCTATCATGTGCACCTGCCTCATCAAGATCAATTGCAAAACAACCATGACAACTGACAACATATTGTTATCCACTTGTACTCGGTCACATATTATTGAAGCCACTATCATCCATGTTGACAACATTAGCAATGATAACATCATAAATATGACTACAAATGAGCTAATATGTTTGTATTACTTTCACGACATTAGCTTATCTTGAAGCAAAGTGTGGTTGATCTTCCATTCTATAATCATCTCATGTTCTTGCTTAAGATCAATTGCTTGATTTGGGACAATTATAGGTGTGTTTCTTGCATGAGCTTCCTTCCTTAATTGTTCCATTGTTTGAAGAGATTGATTTTCTTTTAAGGGATGAGCATGTACAACATATTCCTAGTCTACTTTGATTAAGTG
>ML780662.1:930345-959694 GCA_009831015.1 Picea engelmannii | reverse complement strand
ATAAGACCTTTCAATAAAATAGAATAAGGCGGATGTAAGAAGACCTAATAGAAGCTTCTGCTTCTAGAAGGATCTTCCTCTAGATGCTTCTCTTAATAGACATATTAGTATAAATAAGAGTCGAGGGTATGAAAACCCTAGCTAGGAGATTATTGTAACAGAGCGCTGCTCGACTGGAGGTTGCCCCCTCGAAGAGGCCTGTGAACATTGCTATCTAATTCAAAGTGTTATTTCTGTTGCTATTTCGTATATCATTTCTGTGTATAGTGAAGATTATGCTGGATATTTCATTGTTATTCTGTCATTTCTAGCATTTCATTTCTGTTATGCATATTTTATATATCTGGTATCTTGCAATCCCACATTCATAAGTGAAATGACTTGCACATTGAGAAATCATATATAAGAAGGCGAACTCCATTGTAATAGATAAACCAAGATAATATAATATTGTGTTATTGTGTGTATCTTCCTTTGAGCTTAGTTATAGACTCAACTATAACAAAACCATGGGTTACAATTAATTGTTTTTGGACTTTTAAAAAACAAAAAAAATGGAGATACGATAATATTATCTAAAGATGAAATATATACATCTACAAATCCTTATGAAATTTTCAATTTTTGTTAAGGGTATGCACTACCTCTCAAAATACATATTTAATAATTGTCAATACATGTTGAATAATTGTCCTTAATAACATAATACACAGAACATCAAAAACCAAATGCAAACATAATTTCATTATAAAGGGGAAATAACTTATATTTCTTGTATTGAAACCCTCTCTAGCCTACAAGAACAACCAATATCTTAGTAACTTATGTGACATGCTATTGAGTGATAATCAGAAGGTTTGGCACTTTTTTACAACATCTTATAAGGAATTTCTCAAAAACTATTAGTTATGATTTTACTTAACAAACAACATTAGAAGAATTCGTAGGCAAACCAAAAGTTGTGTATTGGTTGATGAATTTCAATAAAAATATATATATATTCTAAATGCTCATCAATATACCACTTATCTCTCATTTATCTTATAGTGAACTTAATAGACTCAACTCAAGCAAATTGTTGATAAAAGTTATTCCATGACATATTCACAAATTAACCAGGTTTGAAATAACTTTTTTCCTGAAGAAAATTTTCTCCAACTTATATAAAAATAAGGTGATTTACAAAACCTATTTCTGTCCAAAAAACAAAACATATAGAGGGCAACCAATGACTACCTGAACAAACAGAAAAATTATGCTCACTGTGGAGCTAAATTCTCAACAGCAGAAAACACTAATCCAACTGAAATGCTGAGGGAAATGATGCTGAGAGGAATAAACAAAAAACAAAAAGTTTTGGACCATCTACATTCTTATCGAGCCATTCAAAATACTCAGTTTTCAAATATATTTAGATGGGTATGCAAGCTTTCTTTCCCATTTTCCCAGTGATAGATTGACAACCTGCCTTTTGGCTCCTTTAAAGCCTGCTTTGACAGGGCATCCGCCTCTTTATTATGCTCCCAGTAAATATGCTGAAAATTAAGATCCTTAAATTGAAGAGAGAGTTTCTTAATCTTTGATTTCCAGCCATCTAAATTCACCACCTGTAAAACGCTCTTGTTGTTCATCCAATCGATATATACTTTTGAGTCCCCCAAGATTTGGATTTTGTCTATTGCCCAGAGAGAAGCCAAAGTTAAGGTCGCCCACAAGCCCAGGAGCTCGGCCTTGGTATTTGTGCCCACGCCACAATTAAGGTACCATTTTTTGACTCTTGAAGCGTGTGATTTGAAGATTCCACCTGCTGAACAACAATTTCCTGTTTGTAAGGCTGCCCCGTCGAAACAGGCCAGCATGAAACCATCTAAGAAAGTAATTTCGCAAACACGGTTTGGAATGGAAATTACTATGGAAGGATTCCAAGTAAAAGAGATTGCAATCCTATAAACCACTGCATGAGGAGATGGAATGCAGTCCTCAAAAATCGCCCTATTCCTCTCCAACCATATATTCTAACATGTATAGGCTGCCAAGCTTACCGGAGATGAGATATCACTTGACCACTTCGTTAAGCAGTCAGACACTGAGCATCCATCCCAAAGGTTTTTCAGATTGAAAATTTTAGATAAACGATGCCAAACTGCTTTTGTAAATGAGTAATTTATTAACAAATGATTGGCACTTTCCTCGTCGCTGTTGCACAGTCCGCACACCCCCGGTCCAATCCAACCTCGTCTTTGGAGCACATTCCATGTGAGTATTTTTTCAAACGCTGCCAACCACAGGAATAGTTTTAGTTTTAAAGGAAGAGGCCATTTCCACAGCTTTGGAACCCAAACTTTATCACTATGAAAATCCAAAGGTTTTATGAGAGCAGAATAAATATTTTTAACTGAAAGAACTCCTGAAGCATCCCCCCCCCCCCACCCACCCAAATCAAGTTGTCCTCACCAGCTTGAAGAGAAATCCCTGCATCCTTTAAAGCAATTGTGAAGCTGTCCCATTCCAAATATAGTTTCCCCGATAACCCCAAAGAAGAACTGGAGTGCCACTGACTTGGTAATGAAGGAATGCCCCCTAACTCACTAGCCTGAGCTAGAACCAGAATTCTATTTTTGGATAGTTTCTCACGAAGCTCTTCAGTGAGGATAGAGGACTCTTCTAAACCGGCAATTTTGTCCAAACCGATAAGAATCGATTTTCCTGAACTGACTCTCCACCGAAGCCAATGTAATAAGACCGGAATGCTTTTTGTCAAACCTTTCCAAAAAACGGAAGAATGCCATTGCTGCTAAAAAGGTTTCCTGAGCCAATCAATAAAGGAAGAACCCCCCAAATATTTATCCTTTAAAATCCTTTGCCAGATGCTATCCACCGTTAGCTCCCTCTAGAGGGAATTTTCCAGTAAAGTTGTGTTGAAAGTGGTCAAGTTTCTGAGACCCCACCCTCCACAGTGTTTCGGTCTAGCAAGAAGGTCCCATCTACAAAGATGATAGTGGTGGTTGACTTTTTGACCACCCCATAAAAAGGAAAAACAAAGTTGTCGAATGCGGTTCAAGATGGATGTTGGGATCAATTCCAGCGACATCCAAAAAACACATTGGCTCTCCAAAACCGATTTAACCAAGGTTAACCGGCCACCCAAAGAGAGCCAATGATTGCACCAGAAACCGATCTTTCTCTCAATTTTTGTCACTAACCAGCTCCACTCGGTCGAATTTGCTGCTCCTGGCTTTAAATAATAGCCTAAGTACTTGAAGCCCACATTTAAATCAGCAAAGGAAAATGGGATGATGGCTTTAAAGACCTCGATTTCCAAGTCATATAACCCCCAATAGTGAACAACATATTTTTCTGTATTAATGCATAGACCAGAAACCGAACAAAAAACTCGAAGAATGTCCAAAATATAGCGTCACTCACCTAGAATTGATTTTGACATTATCAGGACGTCATCGACAAACATTAGATGGACAAGTTTATGAAGTTGTGTGACCAAAATACCTGAAATACTTTTATTGACCAATCCCTTTGCTAGTAGCAAACTTAAACCTTCAATCATCAATATAAAAAGGTATGGGGACAGTGGGCATCCCTGACAAAGACCCCTCCAGCTCTTGAAATAATCAGTCGCCTCACCATTGATCAGGACTACAAATTTTGCACTTGTGACACAACACATTATCCAATCCGAGAGATTTGTCCCAAAACCAACTGAGAGTAGGACCACTCTAAGGTACTCCCAGTCAATACTGTCGTAGGCCTTTTTGAGGTCTAATTTTAGCACCAGGGATTTGATATTCTTTTTTTTAATGCTATGAAGTGTTTCATGTGTAGAGCCAATAGCTTCCTGGATTCTTCTTCCCTTTAAGAATCCAAGTTGTTCAGAAGAAAGACACTTTGAAAGAAAGGGTTTAATCTGGTTTGCAAGGATTTTTTATATCACTTTGTAGATAAGATTACACAATGAAATGGGTCGGAAATCATCAAAAGAGTCCAGCTTGTTGGCCTTCAGAATCAGAGCCAGGAAAGTAGAGTTAAGGCCTCCACAGAGTTTGCCTTTCCTCCTCGAATCTTCCACCATTTCAAGGAGATCTTTACCAACCAGATCAAAGAAATAAACAAAAAACTCTGAAGTCCACCCATCCAGACTCGGACTTCGGTCTCTGTTGAATTTTACCAGAACAAACTTAATTTCTTCCAATGTAACAGGGCTAAAAAGTGAATCAACCTCCTCTTTCGTAACCATCCTAGGATAAAGGCTAGATATCCTCACCATTTCAGCATAATCTGTTCCTTATTTCGCTTTAAAGAAATCTTTGAAATGATTCACTGCCACTTCTTTAATCGCATTATGTCCTGAAATTTTAATTCCAGCTTCTTAATTGACTTCCCAAATATGCTTTAAAGAAATCTTTGAAATGATTCACTGCCACTTCTTTAATCACATTCTGTCTCGAAATTTTAATTCCAGCTTTGAAATAACTTGCCTTTGAAGCCTATGCTATATAAATCGTTATAAGTATCTAATAGTTATTTATAACGACATTGCATGCAATAAGGCCAAAGAGTACCAAAATATGTACAAATATATAGGCCTAAGTGACTCAAAAGATATGGCTTGTTTAAGCTCAATAGAAGCCAAACACTTGCGGTTCACATAAGTCATCAAACACAAATTGTTTGCACCTACCAAAACTTGCCTTATTATTCCACACCTAGATTTTTAAAATGCAATTGAAGAATGCTTCAACTTAATCTTCTATTTTAAAAAGAAAAGAAAAGGAAAATAGAGTTTGGATGATAATATAGATGAGCCTGGCCTAAAATAAGTGGATTTATATAAATAAAAGAAAATACATTGTTGAAAAGGGTTCGCCAAAATTGCTAAGTAAACACTCAATAGTTGCATGGAAATTTCTACTAGTTGTAGTTAATGCACCAATGCTCTCTTGTGTGTCATAGAACCCCATTTTCTGTAGTTGAGCTCATTGTGTTGCCTAAAGTTGTTCTAGTGGCACTTACACTTTAACCACTTAAATAATGTTTCATGGATTTTTTAAATGAAATGTTAATTTACATTTAGAATTTTTAAATAAGAAATAGTAATACTAGAGTTCAAAGCAATTGTATATTTCAGTTTGAAATAAGTATGTATCGCTATTGCATAACTTTCACTATTAAGGTTTATAAGTTGAGTGCAATGGAACTAACAAGAAATTCAATTCACACTTTGAAAACCTTGGAATAGTAAACATATCTAACGCTTGGCAAGTGTTATATTTATGTTTACACCTTCACTTTACCATATAATAAACTTCATGTTTTCCATGTGGCATCCATTGGCTTTGAACCCAAGACTAGATTAAGTTTTGGGATTTGGCCATACTCCCATAAAATTCCACATTGAAATATTATCAATGTACATGAGTATTTTTCTATTTGGACCAAAGGATTGCATGCTTGGATTGGGGATGTTTTCCAATTACTTGACGAACTGAGACTGGTTATTGTTGGTTTTGGTTCACTTGGAAGAGGAATATACCATTTTATTGAAGGCGTTAGGTTCCCCCATTGGCCTAGCGATTATCCCAAATGTGATTATGGCGAATGCCAGTGCATCTTGCCTTACGAAACCTCTAATATTTTAGAGAAAACTCTTGCTTGGGGTTATGTTCATCTCAGAATATTTTGACCACCCTACAACTCTCCTTCCCCGAATAATTCATAATTCAAACTCCTTCTATTGATTCAATAGGACATATTTGTTGGAGATTTGTAACTTTAGGCATTCATTCTCCACAAGAAAGTATAGGAAGACCCATCTACACCATTATAGAAGTCTTAGGAAGAAGTTGAAGACCCAAGAAGAGAAGTCAGCCCCACTGGAAAATAATAAAGAAATTGAAGACCCAAGAAGAGAAGTCAGCCCCACTGGAAAATAATAAAGAAATTGAAGACCCAAAAATAAGAAGTTGGCCCCAAAATGGCACCTAGATTAGTATAAATATAGGACTGGCTCATTCATTTGGACAAGTCAAACAACTCCTTCTGCAATGCGCACAAGGCAATTGCAACTACATTTTTTGTGTTATTTTTCTATATCTTGGTTCTGGTTGTCTTGGAGAGTGTGCCACACTTGGAGAAGCTCTTGTTTGATTGTTCTTAGTCATCTTATTGAGGTGCTAGGTCTTGGTGATGCTAGCCTTGGGGAGGATCTTCTATGTACGGTATTTTGGCTATTGATGGTGATGTACTGGTAATATTGTAGACTGAATTCTTCTATAGAAAGGTTGTTGGTTTTTCTCCCAAGGTTGGGTTTCCCAGGATAAACTCTTGCGTTCTTGTGTTGTGTTCTTGTGTCTACTATGCATGGTTAATATTTATAGATCTTGTTATTTCCACTACATTTTTATAGTTGATATTTTCAGTGTATAGTTATTCTATGATAGTTTTTGTATGAAAGTGAATCTTGTTATTAATCATAAGGAAATAACTATCAAGAGACGAGAATCATATAAATTTTGGACATAGTGGTATGATATTTTCATTGATGTCAACAGAGTGCAGATGATGAGATCAAAGCTCATGAGATATAACGTAGCAGGTTGTGCAGAAGCCCGAGCCTACACAGAAGAATCCCTTGTAAAGGATCAAGTAGCAACTACCGTTAGATTAGTTTGGGATCTATCATGATCGTAAGATAGAATCAAGTGTAAGGACAAGGTAAGCGGACCCCATAAGACATGAAGTCTTGAAACTTCCGAAACCGTGAATTAAACGTCGACCGTTAGATCTCGTGGAGAAAATTTGGGTCAGTTCTCAGTCATTGGATCAAGCAAGAGATAGAAATCTTCAGTACTCTGGAGCTTTGCCACTTCGGCAATTACTGGAAACAAGAAAGAATCCAAAAAATCCTAAAGTCAGAAAATAGCGCCAACCGTCTATCTAGAAGGAGCTTCAGATGGTTTCCCATCTGTTAGATCAAGATTTGATCTAGAGTTAAGCGTTGATCATCGATCTGGAATGGAAATATTGAACCATCAGATCACACTAAAGGAAATAAGGTGGTCAAATCTGGCGCTGACCACTTTGATGAAAAGGATTCTAAGACATGTAATTTTACCTGAAGGTTGAAGCCCCAAAGTTGTGAACTCTCCCCGACCATCAAATCAGAGGAAGAGAAGGGAAATCCCGTCAATCGTTGATCAAGCATAGTGGAAGGATATGATAAGTGGGGCCAAAGGCACGAAGTCCTGGAGTAAACAAAGGTCATATGATCAAGGCAAGGAAAGATCTACGGTGATAGATATATTCGGCACTTCGACAATGATCGAAGGATGGTATAAAAGTATCAAAACTCTCGAAGCTACGAAGTAATGAAAAGTAAAAATCCTAGTCAGCAAGACCACATCAACAAGGACACGTGGCCCAATCAGATGATGACAAGTGTCAAAATACATATGGCACATAAGGTTTATGAAAGTCACAAATCAGGGTGACACATGGCACACCCACTACGGTTCCACGTCATCGTAGGTGACATCAGCACGTCACATCATTCTGGGACTATAGCCTCCGGGTATAACCAACTTATCCTACCAGCAAAACTACCCAAAGTGTTGACGGTCGAAGTCACAAATTGATGTTAGTCGTTGATCTAAGATCCACTGGAATATCTTTCGATCATTCGATCGAGTATAGTGGAAGGATAGCATAAGGTGTAATAACAATTGACAATAAGTGGTCACCACATATTTATGACTTATTCAGTAAGTAAACACTATGGAAGGATTGAACTACTTTAGAGTTCGAGTAGCCAAGAGTCTCGGAGTCACGAATAGTCGAATACCCAGAGAGCGGGATCTACTTTGTGTCTAAGTCTACGGTCCTAGCTCTTGTACATGTGAAGGTTATCAAGTAGGGAGTGTTGATACACCCTTTGATGGAATTTTCTCCAAAATATTTGGAAGACTGCAATGGTCGGAGTCCCAAAATGCCGAAGTCGCAAAGTGAACAAGAACCGTCCACTCAACTACATATTAATTCATGGCCATCGATTTGTTTGAAACCTCTGGATAAGCCAGGATTGTCCATCCAACGGAAGATTAAATATTGATCATCTGATCTACTAGTGAATACAGTATGCGCACTTCGACGAAATGTACTCTGGGAGGATTGAATGACTGCAAAGGTCAGAAGTCCCAAAGGATGAAGTACTGGAGAACCTCCTTCCAGCACCAGTCATGTGATAAGGTAAAGAAGCTAAAGGGGATAGAAGTAAATAATTCTTCGGGCATTTGAATACGGTCCCATGTAGAAGAATAGGGGCGGAAGAAGAAAGCACTAAAAGAACAATGCTTGGAATGGATAATCTCGTGGTTTCGAGCTCAAGATCACACAAATTTTGGTTGTAAGGGAGTGCCTATTGATTAAGACTCGAATTTACAATAATTCAAGATATGTAGACTAATGAACCAATACACAGTCATGATTAAAGAAGAGTTAAAACATCAGAATTATGAATAAAGAATAAAAAGGAAAAATGATATTATTTAAAGTTTAATATTATCATTTAAATGAAAGGGTACAAAGGTTCATTGTCAAAATACACAATGGTTCAAATTCACACTAGTTGGAAAGACTATATAAACAAGAAAGAATAGTGAGAATAAAGTGTCTATGTAGTCCAGATCAAAAGATCAAAAGCAGAAGCAGAGTCCAAGAAGAAAAATTGATGATACTTATGCAGTGAAGGTGGAAGGGAGGAGCAAGGAAGGATTTATATCCTTTACAAAGTAAAGTGTGAAAACAAGGAATTTGGTGCTTCCTAGGGTTGGTGCCCTGAAAAAAAAGGGAGTTGGTGTTTCCTGGGGTTGGTTCCCTAAATACAAGGGAGTTGGTGCTTCCTAGGGTTGGTGCCCTAAAACAAGGGAGTTGGTGCTTCCTAGGGTTGGTGGCCCGAAGAAGAGGATGTGTGTCTCCAAGAGTTGGTTCTCTAAAGATGATTGGTGTCCTTCACAATCTCAGACTACTCTTTATAAATCCTTGTAATTCTTGTTAATTATATTTATATAATTGATTTTAAATACAAGTCCAATGATAATCTATTGTGATGATTAATAAAATAACAAAGTAATTACTAATTGTTTAAAAAGGTAATATTGAATCACCCCCCCCCCTCGGTATTCCAACAATTAGTATCAGAGCCAGTACCTTCAGCAGAGACTAATAATTGGAAGGTAGATTCTGAAAGAAATGGATCAGCAAGAGGGAATGTCTTCCAACAAAGCACCATTGTTTAATGGAGGTGGTTATTCTCTCTGGAAAATAAGAATGAAAAGATACATGTTGGCTCTTGGTTTTCATGTTTTCCATCATGTTGTAGATGGTTACACTACACCAGCTACTCCACCCACAAATACTACAGGAAATAAGATTTGCAATGACAACTCAAGAGTAGTCAATGCCATTCTAGGAGGATTATAAAATCCTATATTTTTGAAGGTAATGTATTGTAAGTCAGCTAAGGAGATCTGGGACAAATTGGAGGTTGTATATGAGGGAGATAGCAAAGTCAAGGAAGCCAAACTACAAACCTACAGATCTCAGTTTGAAAATTTGAAGATGAAAGAAGAAGAGAACNTGAAGGTAATGTATTGTAAGTCAGCTAAGGAGATCTGGGACAAATTGGAGGTTGTATATGAGGGAGATAGCAAAGTCAAGGAAGCCAAACTACAAACCTACAGATCTCAGTTTGAAAATTTGAAGATGAAAGAAGAAGAGAACATTGTTGAATACCTTCATAGGGTAGATGAGGTAGTTAACTCAATCAAAGTAGCAGGATAAGAACTTACAGATACACCTATTGTACAAAATATCTTAAGGTCATTACATATGAGATATGATGCCAAGATTTCCACAATTTAAGATAGACCATAACTTGACAAACTCACAGTAGATCATCTCCATGGAATTCATATAGCATACGAGATGAGAACAAGGAGTGAAAAACCATCAAAAGGAGAAATAGTATTTAAGGCATCTAAAACGAAGATGAAGCGGGAGAAAAATATCAATGATATCTGATGAAGAAATTTCTGACTTCATAAAGAAACTCAAGAAAGGGACTAAGAAATACAAAGGAAAGATTCCTCTAATATGTTTCAACTGTGGAAAAATTGGACTCTTTGTCGATAAATGTCCATATCCTAAGGAGGAAAGTGATGATGAAAGAACCTTCAAATATCAGAAGAAAAGAAAAACCAAATATAAAAGGAAGTTCTACAAGAAGAAGAAAACTTTCTTTACCCAAGAAGACAGTAGCTCATCTGAAGAAAGTGAAGAAGAGGAGCTGGAGCTTCTATTTATGGGAATGAAAACTCAAGATGATAATCATTCAGAAGATGAAGAATAAGTGAACCTCGAGGAAGAATTCATCTTTGCAATTGAAGAACTAAGAAAATCTAAAAAGAAAAACAAGTTACTAAGGGAACAACTTCTATAGATTGAAGAAGCTACTAAATCAAGAGAAAAGGAGGTTTCCAAAACCATTAGTGAGTCAAAACAATTGATTATTAAGTTAAAAACTCAACTCCAAGAAACCAAAAGAAAAGAAGAAATCTTGAATAAAGAACTCAATGAAAAACAACAAATATGTAAGATATTGGAGGATGAAATAGTTCAACTAAAAAGGAAACTAGAAAAAGAAGATATTCAGTCTAAGTTTGAAAATAGCTCAAAAATCCTAAACAACATTCTTAGCAGTCAGAGATCATCAAATGATAAGACGGGACTAGGATATGATCCCTCTACATAATAGGAGAGTGACAAAATCAGCTATGCAGATGTTCTTAAGAACTCCATAAGAAGAAAAGAAAATAAGACAAGAAAAAGACCATTGAAAACTATCCCAAATAAACAGAAATATGCACTTCCTACTAAAGGAAAAGATGACAAGAAGAATAGAATCATCAGAAGGAATCCCTCTAACAAAAATCAATATATCTTCCTTGGTTTTTGTTATTCCTGTAAAATTTTTGGACATAAAGCAATACATTGTAAATCTTATAGAAATTACAATCCAAAAAATGTTCAAAGATATGAAAATAATAAGGAGAATGCATAAAGAAGAAATTATAACTCCTTCTCTCCCTTACAAGACTAAAATGTTGAATGTTACAAATGAAACAACTATGGTTGTGAAGCTAGTGAATGTAGATTGTCAAAATATGACAAAAGGATAAATATTCCCAACAATCAAAAAATATGGAAGAAAAATAAAATAAAGAAAACAGAGTGCAATGTGGCCCTATATGCGAAAAACCAAGGATGTCAATGGTATATAGACATTGGATGTTACAAACACATGATTGGAGATCAAACCAAATTTCTCAAGTTAAAAAAGAAGAAGAAGGGAAAAGTAACCTTTGGAGATAATATGTCAGCCAAAATACTGGGAAAAGGCATTGCTAGTTTAGGGAATAACAAGACCGAAGCAGAAGATGTACTTCTGGTATAAAATATCAATCCTAATCTCCTAAATGTAAGTCATACATGTGATCAAGTTCGCATACTTACCTTTGATTCTCAGTAATGTGAGATCAGAAAAAAGGATATTGGAAAGCTACTAGCAGTTGCACCAAGAACATCTAGCAATGTGTACATCCTTGATGTAGATGAAGGAGAAAAATGTTGTATAAGTCAAGAAGATTAAATTTGGCTATGGTATAGAAGTTTGGGACATTTAATCTTTGAAAACTTAATCAAAACCAACAAGAAGGATGCAGTAATGGATCTTCCAAAAGTTATCAAGCCTTCAAACTCTATTTCTAAACAATGTCAAATAGGGAAGAAAACAAGAGTTAGCTTCAAAACAAAAGAGAATTCCACAACAAAACCATTAGAAATTATTCACATAGATCTATGTGGACCTACCAAAACTAAAAGTATTTATGGTGAACCTTATTTGATTTTGATCATTGATGATTACACAAGAATGACCTGGGTATACTTTCTAAAAGAAAAATAAGAATCCTTTGAGAAGTTTAAAACATACAAAGTCCTTGTAGAGAATAAAAAATATCTCAAAATTAAATGTTTGATATCATACAATGGAGGAGAATTCACCTTTAAAGAGTTCATTCAATTCTGTGAAAATCATGGTATAAAAAGACAGTTTTCACCTCCCAGGACTCCTCAACAGAATGGAGTGGTGGAAAGGAAAAACAGAATAGTTCAAGAAGCTGCAAGAACCATGTTAAATGAATCCATGCTTCCAGAAAAATTCTGGAGAGATGCAATCTACACAACAATCCACATACTTAATCGAGCTTAGTTGAGACCCAACCATGACAAAAATCCTTATGAACTATGGTTTGGCAGAACGACATCTGTTAAACACTTTAGAGTTTTTGAAAGTAAATGTTACATTAAGAATGATGAAGATAATTTAGGAAAGTTTGATCCAAGATCTGATGAAGGCATAATTTTAGGTTATTCACCTAATAAGAAAGCATACAGATTTTATAATCTTAGACTACTAAAGATAGTGGAAAGTGCTAATGTAAAGATAGATGATCTAAAACTAAAGAAGAGGATATCCCAAGACATATCAAAAATTGATAAAGAATATCAACAAGAAGATGGTGATGTAGAATCTCGACAAGGAGATGATGATAATGAAACATGGGAAAATGAACTGTATATTAATGAAGAATACAATGAAGAAATGCCCTTGCCAAAAGTTCCATCGAAAAGAGTTCAAAAGAATCATCCTGAGAGTCAAATAATTGGAGATAAAAATGCAGGAGTAGAAACATGAAGCAAACTCAAATTTGACTCAGAACATGCAATGTTGTCTATGATAAAACCTAAATCATTTAAAGAAGCCAACAAAAGTAAAAATTGGACAAAGGAAACGAATGAATAACTTAACCAGATAGAGAGGAACTAGACTTGGGAATTAGTTCCAAGATCTAAGGAAAAGAACATGGTAAGAACTAAGTGGATCTTCAAGAACAAACTAGATGAAAATGGGGAGATTATAAATAACAAAGCCAAATTAGTTTGCAAATCATATGCTCAAGTAGAAGGTATTGATTCTGAAGCAATTTTTTCTCCAATAGCAAGACTAGAAGTCATCAGAATGTTCATGGCATTTGCATGCTTCAAGAATTTAAAGATTTATCAGATGGATGTCAAATCAACATTTCTGAGTGGAACTCTGGAAGAAGAAGTCTTTGTTGAACAACCATAAGGATTCATACTAACATAAAATCAAGACTATGTGTGCAAGCTAAAGAAATATTTATATGGTCTTAAGCAAGCCCCAAGAGCATGGTTTTCAAGGTTAGATCAATACCTACAAAAAAAAGGATATAAGAGAGGAGCTACTGGAAACAACTTATATATCAAAATTTAAGATCAAAATATGATTGTTGTGGTAGTATATGTTGATGATATCATATTTGGGAGTAATATTATTATAATGAGAAGAAAATTTGCAACTGAAATGCAAGAAGAGTTTGAAATGTCTATGTTGAGAGAACTGTCCTTCTTCTTAGGTTTACAAGTCACTCAATCAGAAAAATGAATATTTATTTCCCAAACCAAATATATCAAAGAAATGTTGAATACATTCCAAATGGAAGATAGTAAACCAATAAGTACTCCCATGGTCATTGGATGTATACTAGGCCTAGATGATGACTCACCAAAAGTAGATCAAACTATGTACAGATCAATGATCGAAAGTTTGATCTATTCAACAACAACTAGACCTGACATCATGCAGGTTGTAGGACTAGTGGGAAGATTTCAATCTACACCTAGGGAAACTCATCAAAAAGAAGTAAAAATAATATTCAGATATCTTAAAGGGACCTTAGAATTTGGATTATGGTATGCAAAAGAAAAAGACTTTACATTAAATGCATACACTGATGCAAATTGGGTTGGAGTATAGATGATAGGAAAAACACCAGTGGAGGAGCATCCTTTCTAGGAATATGTCCGGTAGCATGGATAAGTAAGAAACAAACATCCACATCGCTATCCACAACATAGGAAGAATATATTTTCGTTGCATCCTGTTGCACACAAGTTCTTTGGATGAAGCAAAATTTAGAAAATTTAAAAATAAGATATGATGATCCCATTACTATTAATTGTGATAACACTAGTGCCATAAGTATCTCTAAAAATCCAGTAATGCATTCTAAAGCTGAATTCATCCCAATTAAATACCATTTCTTAAGAGATCGAGTTACTCAAAGAGTGGTTAAAATAGTGTTTGTGGATACCAAAGAAAAAATTGCAGACATATTCACAAAACCTTTGCCCAGGAGTACCTTTGAAAATATTCGACAGAAATTGGGAGTAATTAACATCCCTCATTAAAACCATAAAAGTTGCATCAAAAGAAAAGGGGCGCATGGATAGGGGAAGCTTCGCCACAGGGGGAGTGAAGAAAGATCCCTTCTATCACTACTGCCAAAGGGGGAGAAAATTGATAAACAACATAAATATTTCAAAGAAAAGGTTGCCATCAATGCCAAAGGGGGAGGATGTTGGACATAGTGGTGTGATATTGTCATTGAATTCAACAGGGTACAGGTGATGAGATCAAAGCTCATGAGAGATAACGTAGAAGGTCGTGCAGAAGCTCGAGCCTACACAGAAGAATCCCTTGTAAAGGATCAAGTTACAGAAACCACTAGATTAGGTCAAGATATATCATGATCGTCAGATAGAATCAAGTGGAAGGACAAGTTAAGCGAACCCCATAAGACACACAATCTTGAAACCTATGAAATCTTGAAGTAAACGTCAACTATCAGATATCGTGGAGAAAATTCGGGTCAGTTCTGAGTCGTTGGATCAAGATGGAGATAGAAATCTTCGGTACTCTGGAGCTTCACCACTTCGGAGATTACTGGAAACAAGTAAGAATCCATGAAATCCTGAAGTCGTGAAATAATGCCAACCATCGATCACGAAGGAGCTTCGAATGGTTTCCCAGCCGTTAGATCAAGATTTGATCTAGACTTAAGCGTTGACCATCGATCTGGAATGGAAATGTTGAACTGTCAGATCACACTAAAGGAAAGAAGGTGGCCAACTCTGACGTTGACCACTCCAGCGGAAAGGATTATGAAACATGTAATTTTACCTAAAGGCTGAAGCCCCGAAGTCGTGAACTCTCATCGATCATCAGATCAGAGGAAGAGCAGGGAAATATCGTCAACCATTGATCAAGAGTAGTGGAAGGATAGATAAGTGGGGCCAAAGGCATGGAGTCCTGGAGTAAATAAAGGTCATCTGATCAAGAAAAGGAAATATCTTCAGTGATATATCTATTCAACACTTAGAAAATGATTGAAGGATGGTATAAAAGTTCCAAAACTCTCGAAGCTACGAAGTAACGAAAGGTAAAAATAGTAGTCAGCAAGACCACATGGCCCAATCAAATGATGACAAGTGTCAAAATACATATGGCACATAAGGTCTGTGAAAGTCACAAATCAGGGTGACGCATGACACACCCACTATGGGTCCACATCATCATATGCGACGTCAACAATCCATGTTAGTTCAAGACTACATCCTCTGGGGATAACTAGCTTCCCCTACCATCAAAACTACCTGAAGCGTCGATGGCCAAAGTCACGAATTGATGTTATTCGTTGATCTAAGATCCACAGGAATATCTTTTGATCATTTGATTGAGTACAGTGGAAGGATAGCGTAAGGTGTACTAACAATTGACAACAAGCAGTCACTGTAGATTTATGACTTATTCAGTAGGTAAACACTCTCGAAGGATTGAACTACTTTAGAGTTCAAGTATCTTGGAGTCCCGGAGTCACGAATAGTCGAATACCAGGAGAGAGGGAGCTCCTTCGTGCCTAAGTCTACCGTCCTAGCTCTTAGACATGTGAAGGTTATCAAGCAGGGAGTGTTGATACACCCTTCAACGAAATTTTCTCATGGATAAGCAATGCTTGGAATGGATAAGCTCATGGTTTCGATATCATGACCACACAAATTTTGTTTTGAAAGGAGTGCCTATTGATTAAGACTCTAATTTACAATAATTCAAGATATGTAGACTAATGAACCGATACACAGTCATGATTAAAAAAGAGTTAAAACATGAGCATTATGAATAAAGAATAAAAAGGAAAAATGATATTATTTAAAGTTTAATATTATCATTTAAATTAAAGGGTACAATGGTTCATTGTGAAAAGACGCAATGGTTCAAATTCACAACAATTGGAAGACTATATAAACAATAAAGAATAGTGAGAAGAAAGTGCCTCTGCAGTCTAGATCAGAAGATCAAAAGCAGAAGCAGATTCCAAGAAGAAAAACTGATGATACTTATGCAGTGAGGGTGGAAGGGAGGAGCAAGGAAGGATTCATATCCTTTACTAAGTAAAGTGTGAAAATAAGGGAGTTGGTGCTTCCTAGGGTTGTTGCACTGAAAAACAAGGGAGTTGGTGCTTCCTAGGGTTGGTGCCCTAAATACAAGGGAGTTGGTGCTTCCTAGGGTTGGTGCCCTAAAACAAGGGAGTTGGTGCTTCCTAGGGTTGGTTCCCTGAAGAAGGGGATTTGTGTCTCCAAGAGTTGGTGCTCTAAAGAGGATTGGTATCCTTCACAATCTCAGACTACTCTTTATAAATCCTTGTAATTCTTGTTAATTATATTTATATAATTGATATTAAATACAATTCCATTGATAATCTATTGTGATGATTAATAAAATAACAAAGTAATTATTAATNATATTTCCACTACACAGTTATAGTTGCAGTTGCAGTTATAGTTGGAGTTGCAGTTGCAATTGCAGTGCCAATTACAGTTGCAGTTGCAGTTGCAGTTGCCAGTTGTAGTTGTCAATTACAGTTGCAGTTGTAGTTTCCAATTACAGTTGCAGTTTCTAGTTACAGTTGTATTTTCCAGTCATCAGTTGCAGTTTCCAATTTCCAGTTGCGCAGACCTTGAGATTAGAACACAAGCTGGATGGTGCTACAAATTACATAGGTACGCATTTGTATATAAGTTATATCATGAGGGTGTTTGCAGGAGATGTACACTTGGCAAAAGGACATTTTTCCAAGCAATGACAAATGGATCCTAGATCTAGTGCATTCATAGAAATAGTGCACCTTCCCTAGCAATTAAGACTCAAGGTTTGCATATCAGGTTTGATATTTTATATCGATGTGTGATCTTAAGTAAATCTTGTAAACTGGGACAATAATATTTAGAGATCTATTACTTCTAAGTACTTTTGCTATCAAATGTTTTGAATATTGTTAGTACAATGATCATTGTGTAAATTCTCATTGTTTAGTACTAATGATGCACTTATTTACAAGATGAAATTGATCTCTTCTAGGAGATGTTGTTGGTTGTTGTCTCTATCTCGGGCAGGTGACTATGGAGGTCACAACACTAGAAAAGTGGTTCTCTTGTCTTTTGTTCTTGTTTTCTTTTGGGAAGGTTACCACAAAGTAATGATTGGTATACGTGATAGATTTGAGAGGGAACTATAGTGACAATTGCAGGAGGAAACATATTAGATGGTCTCTAGTTTGAGACATGGAGCAGGCTATCCAGACATGGATTTGTAGACATGACAATATACATCCATATATCGAAGGAGAAGAATATGAGGTTAGAACCTTCCAAAAATAAGGATACTTTTTTGGGGGATACAAAGTGTTCCACGTGAATATTGATGAGGAGGAGCAGGTGGCTCCACGAGTGGTGAGGCACATGGCCCCACCTAGTTCCAGTTCAAAGGAATCTAGAGTTCATAGGGAGTTAACCCTTAGGATCCAGTAGGGAGGAGCAATCTCCCAGGATAGTTCATTGGAGCTTATACTTCAGAAGATGCAGAGGGATCAGATGGCTCCAAAGATTATATAGACTCAAAGGGAATCATGTTTCAGAGGGAGCATGGTACTCCATGATTGATGTATACTCAATGATCTTGGTTTTAACCAATAATGTACAGAGTGAGCCTGATCTTAGAGAGAGTCATTTGGATCAAGAGAGAGTCGATTATTCAAAGGGAGTTAAGGAGGCCAGACAAAAGCTTCAAGGGAAAGAGGCTTCTAGGAGATGTGACCTTGCTACAGTGATATAGGAGACAGCCAGTCATGAGGACTGGGTATGTATTTTGTCTCAGTCACAAAGGGAGCATCCAGTGAGGCAGACTGGACAACAAGACTTACTCTAGTAACAGAGGGATTTGGCCTTAGAGTTCAAGATGGAGGATCCTGGCCAGATGTACTCTTGGGATTAGAGGTGTGACGAGATTAGATGAGATATTCCTCATTTAGGGGATATTGATGAGATTTGATATGATGGAATGCAAGTCCATGACTACACCTATGATGACAAATCTGAAGAAGTTGAGTGATTCTACTTTAGATTTAGATTTGGTGGATCCCACGATGTACCAGAAGTAGATTGGATCCTTTATGTACCTGGTTAATGCCAGGCCAGATATGTTTTTTGCAGTGAGAACCCTGAGCCAGTATTTGATTGAATCCAAGGCAATTCCAGTGGGTGGCAGCGAATCCTAGTACAGTTGGATATGGTTTGTCTCAGGTGATGAAGTGAGGCTACAGAGATATACATATTAATATTGAGCAAAATGTAATAGACGGATTGAGCATCTCAGGGTGCTGCTTCAGCTTGGAATCGGTCATGATTTCTGAGATAAGATAAAAGAAGGCTTCTATAGCACTCAGTACAACAAATATGGAATATGTCACAGTGAGTGTCTCAAGTCGTGAAGTGGTTCAAATTCAGAATATTCTTGCATGAATTCATCTGAGACATGGTATAAAAGGGAGTAGTGAAGCTCCAGTACTTATCCATAGATGATCAGATTGCAAACATCCTCTCGGAGTGGCCATGTTTATTTGGCTAAGGAGGATGATACTTAGGATTAACCATGCTGATTTGGCTAGTGATGAGCATTGATGTTTCAACATCGGGCAAAAATTCTCCTAGATTGGTCTTGCACGGGGCTATGATAGTGTTGATATGACCAAGGGAGAATGATTCATTCACTCACGGGGCTTTGCTAGTGGTGAATGGCCTAGGTATGTTGATAGCATCGGGCAGACATTCTCCCATATTGGTCATGCATGGGGCTATGCTAGTGCTAATATGACCAAGGGAGAATGATTCATTCACTCACGGGGATATTCTAATGGTAAATGGCCCAAGTATGTTGATGTTCTCCATGCAATAGCATCAGGAAAACATTCTCCCAGATTGGTCATGCACAGGGCTATGTTAGTGTTGATATGACCAAGGGAGAATGATTCATTGACTTACGAGGCTCTGCTAGTAGTGAATGGCCCATAGCATCGGGTAAACATTATCCCAGATTGGTCATGCATAGGGATATGCTAGTGCTGATATGACCAAGGGTAAATGATTCATTGATCCACGGAGCTTTGCTAGTGGTGAATGGCCCATGTATAGTCCTTCTCCTGCCAAGAAGTGGATGGAATTGAGATGCTATCACATGCATATTTCGAGATGGAATGCATGTGTAGAGATGGCACATCAACATGGCTCATGAAGACAACCTTTATATGACAGAAGAAATCCAAGTATGGAGAATGTCTCCCTCGTTGAGAGGGAGTTTTGGAGATTTTCAACTTCGGGTAGTCATTCTCCACAAGAAAGTACAAGAAGACCCTTCTACACCATTATAGAAGCCCTAGGAAGAGAAGTCGGACCCACAGGAAAATAATAATGAAATTGAAGACCTAGAAATAAGAAGTCGGCCCCAGACTGGTGCCTAGATCAATCTAAATACAACATTAGCTCATTTCATTTGGACAAGTAAGACATCTCCTTCTACAGTGTGCACAAGGTAGTTGCAACTACAGTTTTTTTGTTATTTCGCTATATCTTGGTTATGGTTGTCTTAGAGAGTGCACCACACTTGGAGAAGCTCTTGCTTGGTTTCTCTTAGTCATATTATTGAGGTGCTAGGTCTTGGTGATGCTAGCCTTGGGGAGGATCTTCTCTGTATTGTATTTTGGCTATTGATGGTGATGTATTGGTAATATCTTGGACTAAATTCTTCTATAGAAAGGTTGTTGGGTTTTCTCCCAAGGTTGGGTTTCCCAAGATAAACTCGTGTGTTCTTGTGTTGTTTTCTTGTGTCTACTATGCATGGTTAATATTTCTAGATCTTTTTATTTATGTTGCATTGTTATAGTTGATATTTTCAGTGTATAATTATTCTATGTTAATTGTTGTATGAAATTGAATCTTGTTATTAATCATAAGGAAATAACTATCAAGAGATGAGAATCATATATACACCAACAATATCCTCCTAACTATTTCGAACTCTCTTCGAATGCATTCTAGAAGCACACATGGTGTTGACTAATTCAGAAAATCCTAGCTACTCACAAAGGAACCAACCCTCTTAGGCACCCCCCTCTCCTTCATAATGAAAGGGTCATTAAGGTCAAATTAAATCATGAACAAGAGATAAGCTCTTTTAATTGCGTAGAAAGGTCGTGAATTAGCAATAATTCACAGAGATGTTATATAAAAAAATGTGCATTATACTCCTCATTGAACATATATTATGATGAGAAACACAAGAAATGAGCAAATGCGGGGAAAGAATACTCTCACTGGAACAACAATAGAGACAAATCACTGCCTATAAATTTAAAAAATAACTATATATTCTTTGTCCATAGAGACAGATTGGCCCAAATTCTAATTTAACAAAAAAAAATGCAGAAACAATGATCTACAGGAATTATCTCATACAACTAGATTTTTCACAACCACACAATTTTATAATCAAAATATATAATAATTATAGAAGGAAGAGATGAACTTATCTATTTGAAATTCAACGGACCATACAATCGTATGAGCGAGCAACTTCCACCCAATAGTAGGTATTCCACTATGGACCCCATTGCCTAGCAGGGCTATGATACCAGTGGGGAAAAGTGGGAAAATAAGGATTCTAAATTCATGGTAAACAGGTCCATGCAAAGTAATTTTCATTGTCCATATTTTTGAGAATAGAGTAGCTCTTAGATACCCACATTACCTAACCCACAAAACACACATAGTACTTCCTTCTATGCTACATAGTTCCTATAAAATTCCTCCTTCCAGTGCTCTTAAGTGTGTGCATAGAAAGGTCCAAGTTGATTTATCAAGCCTCTACAAAATTTCCTTGGTCTCTTAGCATTTTCCGTGGTCTAAAGGATTATTTTCATGGTTGGTCTATTTTGTATTGGACTTAGCTCTCTTTTTCTACTATCTAAAATCTCTAAAACTCTTTTCTCCTATATTTCCCACAATATCCTCCTCCTCATTCTAATTTTTCATGCTTTAATCATAACAAGCGAATTCCAATTCAACTTCTTCATAGTTCCAAGAATTTAGAGGAGACAACTTGCAAATCTTTAGGAAATGGTGGCTTATATTGAGGAATTTTTTTCCTCCACTCCTATTAACCCATTTTAACTTTGCAAACTCAGATTTTGAAATGAGTGAAGGTTCAAGGTAATATAATGTAGATTTTTTTAGGAATAAACCCCCCTTGGACCCCCTCACAACTCTTCTCTTGTGGTATCATATCCCCTTTAGGTGCGCATTGTGAAATTGTTGAATAACCTGCACACATAATCTAGTTGCAAAGAAAGAAAGAAAAATTACAATATTGAGACCAAAAGGAAGGAAGAGAGAATGAACAAAAATGTATTCCGCAATGAATGATTGAAAATTTTACAAGAGATATACTTTACATGGTGGGCCAATGCACCATAGTTGAGCTTCTAGATCTTACTAGGGCATGCACTAACTAAAACACTAGTAATATGCCACCTATTCTTAGTTAATTGGTCATGCAATCATCAGTTAACTAGATATGCACAAGTGAAGTGGATTCCACTCATGCATGCACAATGAATGCACCCTCCTAGCCTCATGCGCATGTAGTGCACACTCCTGGTGATGATTCCAAGGTAGGCATGCACTCTTGGTGATGATTCCAGGGTAGGCATGCAAGACTGGACTCCACTAGTGTAGTTGAATTACAATTAAAACATGACTCAAGAAGAGGTGTTCCCTTGTCTAGGGGAAGAATATTCTCATCCAAGGGATAATATCTTAAACCAAGTGAGACCAAGAGCACATCCATACATGGAATATAGAAAATAGGGAAAATGTCATACTGGGTAAATGTGCATGTAGTCTAATACCCCCCTGAAGCACAACTAGGGTGTATACAATGAATGGGTCCTGACAATAAGCCATGTTAAGTACCCTTGTACAATGTAAGTATGAAAAGAAAATAGTTGAAAGATGAGGAAAGGGGGAAAACCCATTAGGAAGAAATCCCCCTCAAAAGACAATGATGACTATGGAAACTGTTATGCAATTGTGTCCTTCACTCCCAAGAGATCTCACAAAGATGCAAATTTATACTCAATGAAGGTTTTGATGAATATTTGTATGTATGTAAGGATTTACTTAAGTGAATGCACTAGCAAGAAGCGCTTAGCTACAAGATGAGCCTTGTACTTGCTTAGAATTTCATTCACTGCCATCTTTGTCATGTATATCCACTTGCTCTGATCGGAAGGAACATGAACCAAATCATGTTTGTGGTTCACAATGAGGGAATTGTATTTATCATTCATAACAACTTCCCAACAATCGTTTCATATAGCCTCTACATAGGACCGAGGACCAAATGAAAGAACCATATAGAAATGTCTGGGTAATAATGGATTTGTAGTTGTGAAGGCATGCAAAACACCCCCAAATTGAGATCTTGTCTTCCTTGGTTCAGTAAGATCACCCACTTGATCTCTGACAGCCTGTAGGGTATGTTACGCTCACCATGATCCAATATCCAAATAACAATAACATGCTCATGAACATCTAAATTGGATTTTGAAATCTAATTTGAAATTTTATCCAAATAGCACAAAGAATCCTCTCTGAGATTGGCTTTAGGAAGAGGTGGAGAAGTTGTTGCAGGTTGCTCCTAGAATGTATGCAGGGGGGCTTCATCGAACTTTTCACTTCTTTCAATCAAAAATATATTTGTGCAAGGATCTAATAACTTGTTCCTCAAATCTAAAATCCAAGTTTTAGGTGAGGAAGAAATAAAAATTAGAGCATGGCCCTTACCTCGATCTTCCAGTGGCTTTTCTCCATGATTTTTCTTGACATTTTCCAGTATGAAATCTTCAAGATCATTTTGTTGAAGAGCTTGTTCCATTAGATCGATGGTATTCTTTATGCATGAAATTTCTAGATGATATCCTTTGTTGCAATAGCTGCATTTAGATTTCTCCTTCTTTGATTTTCCTACTTTAGAAGACTCCTTAGTGGATTTGAGGTTTTTCTCCCTTCTTGTGATTAGGTTCCTTCTTGTCTTCTTTGGTTTTCTTGTTATTTTCATGTACTGCAAGCACATGGGCTTTGGAATACTAGAGAGAACCCATTTTTATGAGCTTATCATGCTCTTGTATGAGTGATTCAATGAATGCATCCAAAGGAGGAATTTTCCAATTTTTTCCCATTGTTTTCCTTGAAGTATGAAAAGTAGAAATGAATACCTAGTACTTCGTACCCAGCCTCAAAAGAATGGCAAGGATTATCTAATCACCTTTCTTTGACTTCTCTATTCCATATGCTTTGACCTAAAGAAACAAAGATTTAAACTCTGTGAAGAATTCCTTAAGGGTGTCATAATTGCTTGGGCTCAATGAGATGAGCTCATTCTCTAGCATGTTTCCTTATAGTTCATCATGTTTCATGAATAGACCCTCCAATGTGGTCCATACTTTGTTTAGTGTGGAAACATATTTTGCATGGAAGAGTAGTTCGAGAGATATTGACAAGCATAGTATCCCAAATGCTTTATCCACTCTGTTAAAAAAATTAGCTTTCTCAATGGCGGAATTATGCTCTACTTTAGTTCCCATTGTAATCCGGTAAAGTCCTTTGATTATGAGGAGAAGGATAACTTTAGGTTTTCATTCAAAATAATTGTATAGTGTGAGGATCAACGATGGGGGATGATCCATTCTCTATGTGCACTCCAATCCTTTGTAACCTACAAAAGAAAACATGTGTTTCTCCTTACAATCTCTTGTGCTCTGATACCATGTGAAATTGTTGAATAACCTACACACATAATCTAGTTGCAAAGTAAGAAACAACAATTGCAAGCTTGAGACCAAAATGAATGAAGAGATAAAGAATGAAAATGTATCCCACAATGAATGAGTGAAAATTTTACAAGAGATCTAAAGAGATCTAGGTTGCTCCTAGAATGTATGCAGGGGGGCTTCATCGAACTACTACAACCATGACGACATCATGTTGTCTTCCTGTATTTCACAAAACTATGATAAATTTCATGTTGATTACTTCCCATTTCCATTCAAGAATGGATAAATGTTGCAAAAAACCTATTGGATGTTTATGTTTCACTTTAACCTACTGACATTCTAATATATTGCAATATAATCAACAATTTCATTTTTCATTCAGGGCCAAAAGTATTGTTTTCTTACTAGAGTAATCATTTTTTGATAACTTGGATGTCCCAAGTAAGGTTTCTTGTGAATTTCATCCAAGATGAGTTTATTTAACTCCACTTAATCAAGAATGTACAATCTATCCTTATAGATCATCAATCCTTCTTCACTGATTTGATAGCCATCATATTTTTTTGGGGTGGCTCTTGTTGTAAACCTTCCCTTATTTGTATGAAGTAAGCATCCTCACATAGTGCTTATTTTATCTTGGACTTCAAATCAAATTCACAAGTGTTGATAGCTTCTAAGTGTATAACTTGCATGCTCCTGCTGAGTGCATCTACTACATTATTCTCTTTTCCCTTTATGTGTCTGATTTCAAAATCATACTCACTAATAAATTTTAACTATTTATCGTGTCTAGAATTCAAGTGAGGTTGATCGAATAGATGTTTAGTCCAATGTGGTATGTCATCAAAACAAATTTTCTACCCATCAAGTAGTGACGCCACATCTTTAATGCATGTATTATGGCTGCAAGTTCCAGGTCATGGGTAACCCAATTCCTTTCATGTTCCTTCAATTTCTTGGTTTCATAACTTATCATGTGATTATCTTGCATAAGAAATCCACCCAGTCCTTCCTTACATGCATCTATATGCACTATGAAGCCTTTATTTGGGTATGCAAACTTTAGAACCATTGTGTTAGTAATAAGATGCTTCAACCATTGAAATATTTCTTTACATTTGGTAGACCACACAAACTTTATTTCTTTCTTTTGCAAAAAAATTATGGGATGGTCAATTTTTTAAAATTCCTCTATGAATCTCTTGTAGTATCCTTCAAGTCCCATAAATGACCTTACATTTGTCATATTCTTCTAAGTGGGATAGTTCATAATGGCCTTGATCTTTTCTGGATCAAATAAAATTCCCTAATCTGATATAATGTGTCCAAAATACTATATATATATATATATATATATATATATATATATATATATATATATATATATATATATATATATATATTATAGAAATCAAATTTATTGAACTTGGAATATAAGTGATGTTCTCTCAGTGTCTACAAAACCAATATAAAATTTTCCTCATGTTCTTCCTCAAATTTAGCGTAGATAAGAATTTCATCGATAAAGACCAATACAATCTTATCTAGGTATTTACTGAAATTGTTTTTCATCAGACACATGAAAGTGGTTGGTGCATTGGTAAGTCCAAATGGTACCACCATGAATTCATAATGACTATATCTTGTTCTAAAGGTCGTCTTATGCATATCCTCATATTTAGTCCTGACTTGATGATATCTCAATCTCAAGTGAATATTAAAAAATATGTTTCCCCCTCTTACTTGATCAAATAGATCATTAGTTCAGGGTAAAGGGTACTTGTTTTTCACTGTCACTTTGTTCAACTATATATAGTTAATGCATAATCTAAGAGTACCGTCATTTTTTTTCACAAACGATATTGGTGCTCCACGAGGAGACACACTTGGTCTAACATACCCTTTGTCTAACAATTATTGTAGTTGCATTTTCAACTCCATCAACTCAAATGTACTCATTATGTATGGAGCTCTTGATATAGGTGAAGATCCTGGCATAAGATAAATTGACAAATCAATATCTCTTATAGGAGGTAAATGAGGTATCTCATCTGGTAAAACATCCTTAAATTCTTGGAGTATTTGATAGTCTTCAAACTTTGACTTTTTGTTTTATGTTGACTCTAATACATGAACTACATATAACAAACAACCTTTTATGAATCTCCCTTTTAGTTGTAAAGATGAAATCTGTCTATTAGAGATGGATCTCAGAGTGCCTTTCACTAAACTTGGATTCCCTTCATGATCTACACATTCAAAGGTTTTATTGTAGCATTCCAACTTTACTATATGTGTTTCTAACCAATCCATGTCAATTAAGACATCATACGAACCCAAAGGTAAAATATTCAAATTTTCCCTTGTGAGTAGTCCATTCATTTCCACAGGTAAATCTTCTATGAACTCACCGATTTTTCTCTTAACTTATGTTGACAAATGAACTAACTAATATTTATTAGTCTTTATTTTCCAAAGAATACATGACTCGACAATCTTAGGTGCACCATAGCTATGACTAGATCTTGGATCAATTAAAATAGAAATAGATTTATTAGCAATCTTACCATCAACTTCCACCACTAAAGCTTGGTGGTCTGCTTGTCAATCCTCCAACACATCATATATTTTAGGAATAGTATTTTCTACATCATTCACTATTGTATCTTCCTATGAGGACAATCCCTAAGTAGACTCTCTTCTCTACATCCCCAACACTTAAAGGTCCTTTCCAAGGCTTCCTTGGCTTTCCTTCTATTGATTTGATTGGTTTGCTTCCACTTCAAGATGGAAATTTTTGAAGGAATATGCTTCATGTTAGATAGTTTGTCTTAAAACTTCTTGATTGATTCTTATACTGCAGAGGCTTAAATCCTTTCTTCCTCTTCCCAAACTTCTCCTTTTTCTTTTCTTTCCAAATCTTGTTGAATTCTAGTTTATTCTTTCTTTGCTCATAGAAGTACTTAGATTTTCTTATTGTCTTGTCAAGAGTCTTAGGCTCACCAAATTCAATCTCATATCTGTAAGATTGAGGTAATCCATTAAGAAAACATTGAATTCTTATTTTTTAATCTTTGATATATGGAACATACCTTAGCAATTTCGAAAACTTACTTACATATTCATCCATGGTTGATCGACCCAATTTCATTTCATGCAAATCCTTAATTTTTCCATCATAATACCTCTATGATAAATATTTATGAGGGAAGTACTTTTTAAATATCTTCCAAGTAATTTTTATTTCATTGATCTTTTTTACATTCTTGAGATCTTCCCACCAAATGAATGCTTTGTTCTTCATGTTGTAAATGGCCACTCTAGCCTTAATGTTTCTAGAGTAATTATGTACCTATAAATATTTTCTCATTCCAAGAAGCCATGCCTCAACTTCCTCACCATTAAATGTATGTGGTTTTATCTTTCAAAACTCCCCCTGTAAGTAGTCTTTGGAAAATTTCTTCTTCTTATGTCTAGACGAAGGTTTTGACCCATTGCTAATGGAATCATCATATGTAGTCATATTTTGGCTTGAAGAATTTGATGATGTATAAGTATCATCACTAGAGGCCTGAGTCTTGATGCTAAGAGACCTCTTTCTTTAAGGAATTTTACCAATGTTGCTTGATATTTGTCCTTAATGCATGTTTTTTTGAATCTCAATCAAGCTTTATAATAAAGAAAAATTCAATTAATTCTAATCCTCTTGAGATTTGATAATCTTCCACCCTTAGACTTCTCATAGCGTCTTCCATGTTTGGAGGAGTCTCCATATATCTCCTTTCATTAGTCTCATTTTCCTGGATGTGTGGTGAATCTTCCATAATCTATTGTACTTTGTCTATCTCTTTCTCTCTCTGTGAAAACAATGTCAAGGTGAGATGTTAGATTTTTCAGATCATAATGTTAACATCAATGTCATCCATATTTTAATCCCATATAGCCTTGAGGGTCGTAACCGAGATCTGGTACCAATTGTAACAAAACCATGGGCTACAACCATTTTTTTTATCAGCAATTTGGACTTTTAGACATCAACCTCATGCATTGCATACGACCTTTACCAAACAACTCCAAGGATGGATTGAAGTACATACTATATTTTTGCGCTCAACTATGTCTTTTTATAAGAAATACAAAAAAATGGACTTACGTTAATATTATCCAAGATGAAATACATACATCTGCAAATCCTTGTGAAATTTTTAGTTTTTGTCAAGGGTATGCAGTACCTCTGAAATTACATGTTTAACAATTCCTTTTCAAAAAAAAAGTCCTTCATTATAGAGTACAAAAGATAAAAAAAAAAAAAAACTAAATGCAAACACATCTTCATTCTAAAGGGGGGAACATAACTTATATTGCTTCTGTTGAAACCCTCTTTGGCCTAAAAGAACAACCAATAGTTTAGTAACTTATGTGACCTACTATTGACTGATAATCAGAAGGTTTGGCACCTTTTTACAACATCTTATAAGGAATTTCTCAAAAACTATTAGTTATAAATGTTGTCTAAATTTTACTTAACAAATAGGATTAGAAGCATTCATAGGAAAACCAAAATCTTGGTATTTGTTGATCAATTTCAATCAAAAATAAATTTATTCTAAATACTCATCAATATACCACTTCTTGTCATGAAATACAACCATTTTCTATGTCAAATTCAATAGATGAGTATCCTTATCTCTCACTTATCTTATAATGAAATTAACATACACAACTTAAGTAAATCATTGACAAAAAAAATTTACATGACATATTCACAAATCAATGAGGTTTAAAATAACTTGTCTTTGAATCCTATGTTGTATAAATCATTATAAGTATCCAACAATTGTTTATAATGGCATGTGCATGTAATAAGGCCAAATAGTACTAATAATTGTATAAATATATAGGCCTAAGTGACTCAAAAGACATCGCTTGTTTAAGCTCAATAGAAGCCAGACACTTGCAGATCACATAAGTTGGCAAACACAAATTGTTTGCACCTGCAAAAACTTGTCTTATTATTCCACATCTAGATTTTAAAAATGTAGTTCAAGAATGCTTCAACTTAATATTCTAATCGAAAAAAGAAAAGGAAAACAAAGTTTGGATGGTGTATATGACCACGACAATATATATATAT
>ML780662.1:908993-921632 GCA_009831015.1 Picea engelmannii | reverse complement strand
CCCATTGACCTAGCGATAATCTCAAATGTGATTATGTCGAATGCCAGGGTATCTTTCCTTTATAAACCTATAATATTTTAGAGAACCCTCGCACTCTAACTTACGTTCATCTCAGAATCTTCTGACCACCCTACAACTCTCCTTCCCCAAATAAGTCATAAATCAAACTCCTTCTAGTGATTCAATAGGCAATATCCTCCTCATTGTTTTGAACTCTCTTTGAATTTGTTCCAAAATCTCTTATGGTGTTGACTAATTCAGAATATCCTAACTGAGCACAAAGGAACCAACCCTCTTAGGCATCCCCCTCTCATTCACAATGAAAAGGTCATTAAGGTTGAATTAAATCCTGAGCAAGAAACAAGCTCTTATAATTGCATAGTGAGGCCATGAATTAACAATAATGCCCATAGATGATGTTATATATAAAAAATGTACACTCTACTCCTCATTGAACAAATATGATGAGAAACATAGGAAATTCCCAAAAGCAGAGAAAGCATACTCTCATAGGAACAACAACATAGACAAATCCCTACATTTAAATTTAACTAGTAACTATATATATTGTCCCTCCATAAAGACAAGTTGGCCTAGATACTAATTTAACAACAACAAATGCAGAAACAATGATCTATAAGAATTCTCTCATACAAGCAGAGTTTTCACAGCCATACATTTTTATAATCAAAATATATAATAATTATAGAAGGTTCAGATGAACTTATCTATTTGAAATTCAACAGACTAGACAACCAACTAAGCAAGTGATTTCCACCCAACCGTAGGTAGTCCACTGTGGACACCACCCCCTAGCTGACCTATGATACCACTGGAGCTTAAGTGGGAAAATAAGGATTACGAATTCATGGTAAATAGGTTCAGACCAAGTAATTTTCACTACCAAGATTTTTTAGAATAGAGTAGCTCTTAGGCACCCACATTACATGCCCCACACAACACAAGGAGTACTTATTTCTTTGCTACATAGTGCCTCATAAATTCCTCCCTCCAATGCTCTTTAGTGTGTGCACAAAAAGGTCTAGGTTGATATTTCAAGCCTCTGCAAAATTTCCTTGGTCTCTTGGCATTTTTTAAGGTTTGAAGACTTCTTTTCAAGGCTGGTATGTTCTATATTGGACATAGCTCTCTTTTTATGCTGTCTAAGTTCTCTAAAACTCTTTTCTCCAGTTTTTCCAACAACCTCCTCATCTTCATTCGAATTTTCCATGCATAAATGATAGCAAGATATTTCCAATTCAATTTCTTCCTAGTTCTAAGAATGTAGGGGATACAACTTGTCAATTTTTAGGAAATGATGGCTTAGATTGAGGAATTTGTTTACTCCACTCTTAACCTCTTTTAACTTTGCAAACTGAGATTTTGAAATGAGTGAAAATTCAAGGTAACATAAGGTTGTTTTTAAGCATAAACCCCCATTAGACCCCCTCACCTTCCCCCCCTTTAGGTGCTCATGGTATGTTGGTCTTGATCTTTTTCTTCATTAACTACAAAAATAAGTGCTTAATCTACCCCATGATGTTAGTATAACATAAAATAAAAAATACATGAAAAGTATTTAACAATTTAATTACAAATATTTCAAGGAGCAAAATTGGGATATTGCACCAACACTATCTAGGTTTTCCTCATTTAGTGAGATAATTAGACATACCATATCAAATTCATCAAGCTCATTTTGTTTAATAAAGTAGGTTGCAATTTCCTTAATACTGAATTATTTTTGTGAGTGGACATTGTATTTATTTTGTTTTGTATCAACTATTTTTTTTTAATCAATGCCAACATTATCACATGGCACATCTACATCTCACCCTAACACACATTACACATCTCACCCATACACATCTACATCTCACCGTCATACACATGACACATTTCACCTACATACAATTATTGGATTTACTTTTTCTATTAAAGAAATTTTAAAAAATACTTTTTTATATTTATAAATGATATTTTTAATAAACTTGCGAATATAAATTAGTAATTTAATTTAAAATTTGGACATCTATTTATTATTTATTCATAATCGAAATCTTCAGTGGAGGGGTCCCTTATCCCACAAACAAGGAGCTCTCATACATCAATTTGGTGTGACTTGGAGGTGACTTTAAAAATTATTATTAATATGAAATTAGTAATAATAAATTAAAATATATATATATATATATATATATATAAGCATAGTTGCACGGAACCAGGGGTCCCTTATCCCACAAACACGGAGCTCTCATACACCAATTTGGTGTGACTTGGAGGTGACTATAAAAATTATTATTATTATGAAATTAGTAATAATAATTAAAAAATATATAAAAACATAGTTGCATGGAACCGCTCCTGGCATTTCCAACATCTAGTTCCCAAGCTCCCAAAGTTCCAGGAGCTTGGGAACGTCCCCAATTGGCTAGGAATTCTTTTGGGAACTTGGGAGCTTTTTAGGAGCTTCAACATCAAAGAAATGAGAGCTTGGAAACCAATGTCCTAAAAGAAAAGCTTTAAATTAGAATTATATTAAATTAAAATGTAAATATATTTATTCCTTTATTACAAATACATAATTTCTTACAAATATTTTCATTATATTTATTTAAAATATCACTATAAAATTAAGACTAAACTACAGGTAAAACTTAATAATACTCACTTTATAGTTGTGGATTTTTAATACATTTATGTTTTCCTTTAAGCCCAAACTAAACATGAAAGTCGAATAAATCAATACCCTATCTACGACAAGCATTTAATCCACTGTGTAGACCATAACATTGACTTTTATTATATTTTCATATATATATATATATTTAAATAAAAGGGGGTGGGACCTGTTATATATCTTTAATCAAAAAACAAAACAGCTGTTTGGGATGCCAGATGTCCCGCCTGGGTAGGAAACCGGGACATCTAGACGTCCCCTGCCAGATGTCATCCTGGTTACACAAAAAGACTAAGTTTACCCTGCAACGCCCTGCCCGAAGGAAACCAGGGCGTGCATTCGGGAATATATAACTGAGTAGCATAAGTTATAACTGAGAAAGACTGTAAATTAGATGGCTCTAGGCCTTATTGAAAACAAGATAATAAAGCAAAAAACCAACTCTGGATTTCCATTGACCTGCTATCCTGCGCACTGGTACTGTTCCTCGGTCTGCTTCCATCCGGCTGGGAATGCATATGGACGCGCACAAGTTGGGCATTGTCGCCTCGGATGCGTCCTGGAATGCGCCGAGAAATACATGTCTAGTCTCTGCTCAATTCTTGTTAACCTGAAGGTCTGGTCACCCAGCAAACTTCTGAGTTCAAAGATGAGGTTGAGGTATTCCCAATTTGGTGAGGGTGGTTGTTCTTGGCTGTAACTTGCGTTTGAGTCGTGCCCTGGTGGATTGGCCCTCGTCTCCTTCCTGACCGCATCGGAGGGCAGCTCTTCTTCTATATAACAGGTGGGGTGGGGCGTTTCTGTACAGGCATCTTTGGGGGCAGCCCTCTCGCCAACAGACGGGTGCTGCCTATCCTGACCAAATTCCGTGGATGGGTTCCACTTCTCGGGCACAGTGAACAGTAGGTGCTCTGGTATGCTGTCTGGTATACCCCCTTCTGGAATTTCTTCGACGACATACGCCATGGGTGGCGTGCGTGGCTTCGCTTTCCTTCGACGTCTGGCAATGGCAAGAGCTGCTTCAAATGTTTGTTTCCTCTGCCTTCTGGATTTCGCAGCCTACCAAGCTGCGCCCCTCCGGGGTGTCCCGCGCAGTCGTGGCATTGTGGAGGTCTGGTGGGATGCCCAATTGCTCCCCCGAGAGGTCGCTCTACTGCCTGATGCGATAAGAATCCCTGAAAGCGGGACCTGTTCCTGCAAATTCCCAAGGAAGCGACTGCTATTTTGCAGCTCTACTGGAGCGAGAACTACCCAATGCAGCTAGTGCTCTTCTCCCAGAATCCTAACAATGAAAATGAACACGAGCCGAACCTCCATAACTTGAATGCCCGGTTTAATGTTGCAAGCCTGCCTGGTACGCTTCCCGCGAGCGAGAGGCCTCGTCGGGTTAATGCCCTTACGCTGGTTCATTGCGAGTTTAAATGTTGAGGGGACGTCGGTCAGTCGATGTATTAATGCGGCGTCCTGGCTGGCGTCCGCATGGCAACCTCTCCCTACGTGTCACCCCATCCGGGGCATACTATTATATTTTCATATTAGAAGAGTAGTACTATTTTGTTTTTTTCAATAAAAAAAGAATAATGCTTCAAATTTACAAAGATGTTTAAAGTTTATATATGCAAAGTTTAATTTTAAAAATATGTTAAAATTGTATATATGTATTTTCAATTTTGTTTCTCATTTTCTAATGGAATATTTATGGATATTAAAGTTTCATTATTGTGTTAAATATATTCATATAATTATTAGCATGAATTAAATTAGTAATTTTAATATTATAGTTGTTACAATAGGAGAAACATTGTCCTCTATTCAACTTCAATTTTATTGAAATAAGATTTAAAATGTATCAATATTTCTATACATTGTAATCTAAAATGTTTTTTATATATTTTTAATATATATTATTGTTGCTCCCAAATTCAAGTTTCGTGTAAATTTGAAGGAAACTTCTACTCCTTTAGATCACTCATATTCACGTTCCCAAAATTCCCACTAAACTTGTGCAACATAGTATAAAAGAGAAATATTTCAAAATATTTATATATATTTTTAAAATAACTTTTTTATATATAATATAACTCTCAATAATATGATTTTTTTATTTATTTGAATTATATGAATTTTTAATTAATTGAATCGAAGAAAATCACAATTTCACAACGAATAAACAATCACTATTTTAAATTTACCAAATTCCAATATAGGTCACCAACAATCTACCGAATTCCAAGGGAGATCGCCGAGAATGAAGCAATGTGTAGTCAATTCAATTGGAGAAAATCACAATTTTGACAACGATGTAAATAATTTCAACTATTTTAAATATTTTAAATTTACCAAATTCCAATAGCGCCATTATTTTAGGGTTTGTAATAAATAGTTAAGTACCCTATCACATCAAAACGTGAACGTTCATAAAACTCGATATTTTAACTATCCACATCAATTATTTTATTAAGCAAAGAATATATCGAAGATTAAAGAATTGATACATAAAAATTTATTCAGCGAAATACTTTTAGTACAATTGACTTTGACTCTAGTACATTACACCGACACACTAAACAAATTTTTTTAATTTATATTATTTTTTCAAATATATATGATTAATTTGTGCAGGGTTATAAATATAATATTATTTGTTTTTTTCACATTAACCATTTTAAATTGTATTTGAAAAATAAGGAGGGTGTAGGTATACTTAAAAATATATATTTTTAACTAATTTCCAAATTAGTCTTCATCCCATCACCATATTGGTGGGAGTGGTTTCTGAGTGCTTTTTTATTTTCTTACAGTTATTGTTTAGAGTGTTTTTATAGTTATTGTGTTATGAATTAAAATATTGGTGGGGGTGGTTTGTGAGTGCTTTTTAAAATTCTTATAGTTTTTGTTTAGAGTGGTTTTATAGTTATTGTGTTATGAATTAAAATATATTGAAAAAACATATATAAATTTTGAGATGCCTAGAATATATTTAGAATGGGAACATATATATAAATTTTTGAGATGTTTAGAATATATATATTTGTGGGAGTGGTTTGAGAATGTTTTTTCTAAATTCTTATAGAGTTATTGTGTTAAGTATTTATATATTGGTTTAAGAAATTTTTATGAATTAAAATATATTGAAAAAAAATATATATTTTTTGTTTTGTTTGAGATGTTTAAAATATATCTATATATTTGAAATTTCATTGCTTTTGTTTGGATATGCTTTATTTTTTGAGGTTTTTTTAAAATTTTCAATAAAAAACCAAACAATTTTTTTAAGACTTTAATAGATGACAAAGAGATTCCAATTGCTATCTTTTATTCTTTTTGGATTTGTCTTTTATATTTTTACTTTTGTTGTTATTTCGTAAGTTGGAGAGGTGTCTTCCTTCTCTTCCTAACTTTGTCCATCTTCTCTCATCACAATGTTATGTGTAACTCCTTTGCTCTTCTCAACTATGTTTGTTTATTTCTCTTGTTTAGATTTGAAATCTCTCTCTTTTGTGTTCCCTTTCAATGTTAAAGACTTCATAATGATTTATTGTCGAAGTGGGTGCTTTTACCTAATTATGCTCAAGCGAGGACTTATTGTTTGCATGGGTTGGTGGAGTTCCTTTTTCTAGTTGAACCACAAGGCACCACTAGCCTTTTGTGATGTGGCCACATTCATGGCACTTGTTCCATTTAAACGTGAGATACTCGTATACCATGACTTGGAGGTGATGCCATACATCCAAATTCAATTGTATGGCCTCTTGCAATCCCTTCTTTAGGTCACCTTTTACACATATTTCCGCACATGTATGTTGATATGCCTTTGGTTAAACAAGTTAGAAAGCCAAGTCGTCCCTAATTAAGGGGATGTGCAAGAAGAAAACCCATACTAGTATTGCTTTGGGAATATCCTCTTTAGGCTTAAAATCTAATGCCCAATCATTCAAATTACATACCACAAGGGCTCTGATCTTCCTCAGGTTGAAACAAAAAGGTGAAGTAGCCCCATCCATAAAGGAAGAAAGGCATTTCCTTCTCGATGAGGGGAACCCATTATCATCTATTCGTTGCTTTATTACCATGTGCTTTGGCTAAAACCCCTCAAATTTTCCGACCAGTGTCCACTCTGAGAAGAAGACATGGATTTTCCCCTAGGGGCAAGGGTTGTGATACATATTTCTTGGATTATAGTTAGTCTCTTGAGAAGCACTCCCTATTAACTCAATTTTTTTTCTTATCTTTATTGCTTGAGAGATTAAGGCTTGGAAATCAAAAACTTCCTTCTCAAATTAAGAAAAATCGAGTTCCATTTTGTCTAACCATAACGACTCAACCCACGAGTCTGACACCCTTACATTCTTTTCCACTCTAATTATGAGTTCTCATGATGATCCTTGTACCCTATCATATTTACATTGAGTAACTCTAATTTTACAAAATGATAGAAGGTAAAAACCCTAACCATGAGCAAGAGCTATAACACTATTCTCATATTGCTCATACAAAATTGACATAGCCTTCTCAAAAATAATTTTATTTGTTATTAAATCATAAAATTAAAATTAATCCAAAAAGCATATCACAATGTAATATTTGTATTTTAAAGTCATTATTTTGTTTATTATATTATGCAATAAAATATTATAAGTTTTGCATTTTATTTATTTATTTGGTCTATTTATAGCTAGATAGAGACATTGAAGTCAAAAGATTTCATTCGTTGAACATGTGTTTGAAGTCTTTTTCCGATAGACGTGGCTTCCACAAAGTTGAAATTAAGTCCTATACTCTTGTAATGAAAGATGGTGGGTCTTTTCCTACAACATCATTTTCATCCGGGTAACATGGATTGGATTGCAGCCTTTTTCTTTCATTGGTCCAACCAACAATCTGGTGGCCTTGCGAATGATTTTTTTTTTTTTTCTCATGAGCTTGCTTGTAGGAGAAAAATGACTAAAATCTAGATTCGCTTTAATTAATAATATTTTTTATTTTGCCTTTTTACATCAAAATGAGTTTTGAAGGACAAATAATTAAACATAAATATTTTATTCTTAATAAATTGTTGCAATAAATAAGATTTTAATAATAATAGGATATTTTTTTATAACATCTTTTAAAATCTACTTTAAAACTAATTTTTTTTAATAGTTGGCCGTGTTATCCAACTGCTACCACTATAAGATACATTATATTGAAATAATAAATGTATTTTTATTTTATTTATGTATAATTATAATTTTATTAATTGTCATAGTCTTTAATTTTGTTAACTATTGAAAATAATAAAAAATAAATTATTTTTTCTTTAAATCTTATAAAAATTATTTTATTTGATAAAATTGTAAATATTAATTAATAATATTACAAAATCAAATTATAAGATACTAATTTTTGATAATGACACACAAAAAAAATCCAAAATTCAAAATATTTAACCTTCTTCTTCTTTTAAAAATTAAAGAAATTCATGTATTCTAAAACCTTAAAAAATGATACAATACTTTATCTTTTTACTTCTTTTTTTTTCCACGGGAAAGTTTCTCGTTTATATTCATCAATATATAAACAAACATTTTGCATATCAGCCATTACATAATTCGTCCCGGAGACCCAGCAAGATTTGACCTCATGACCTCCTCCCAACACTTGGAGAAAAGTATTGTCTTACCAATCGCGCTGTCTCACGGGACTAACTTTATCTTTTTACTTTTTATAAGAGGGATTCACAAAAGTTAAATGTAATTCATCATAACTGTAAAATAATGGATTACCATGCAAAGGGGTTAAAAATTCTAGGGAATGATTTTTTTGGCAATATTTTTAGTATAACAGTTAAACAACAAAGCCATTATAAATCTTTCCTATTTTTTTTAATAATTATTTTAAATGTAACTTTAAATATTTGGGTGGTCAACATTGGACTTTTAAATCTTGAAGATTGATACGAAATTTACGGCTACCAAAAAATAGGTTTGACACATATTTAATTGTTACAATATTTTAAGGAGAGTTTAAAAGTTAATATGATATTTTAGCATTTTAATAAAAATATTTATAAAAATTAAATGTAAATTATTTGATCATTAAAATAAAATCATATATGTTTTTGGGGGTAACTCAATTGGCAAGTGCTGTGAAAATGAAGTTTCATGAGGTTTCGAGTTCAACTCCCTCCGACTTACAATGTGTTGAGTATGAGGTCTTGTGCCCTCGTGGACACACCTAAATTTTCGGATACCAAAATAGGCTTGACACATATTTAATTGTTTACCATATTTTAAGGAGAGTTTAAAAGTTAATATGATATTTTATTTTTTTAATAAAAAATATTTATAAAAATTAAATACATATTTAATAATTTACCATTAAGAAGAGTTTAAAAGTTAATATGATATTTTATTTTTTAATAAAAAATATTTATAATAAATTTTTGGCTTAAAAAATAGGCTTGACACATATTTAATTGTTTACCATATTTTAAGGAGAGTTTAACAATTAATATGATATAAATATTTTTAATAAAAAATATTTATAAAAATTAAATACATATTTAATTGTTTACAATATTTTAATATTTAAAAAAAGTTTAAAAGTTAATATGAATTTTTTTTTAATAAAAAAAATATATATAAATTAAATGCAAATTATTTAATTATTAAAATAATAGATAATTATCTTATAAAAGATAATTTTAATTTTAAAAAATTAGAAATTTTATTTATTATTATTATTTTTTGTTATTGATTATGTAGATTTTTTATTTTTTGGGGGATTACATTGAACCTTTAAATCTTGTTTGTGGATATAGAGCTCTTATGTATATGTGAATGAAGGTGTTTGACTTTTCAAAGTTGGATTTTTGACAAAAAGAAATCGAGTAGGTAATCTAATCATAGTATAAAATTTAAGAGTGGATCATAGTATAAATTTTAAGAGTGAGTTAAAAAGTGAACAAAACTCAAAGTTTTACCTTGATGTACTTATTTTTTAAAAATTTAGATAATCTAGGCTTTCTTAAAATGGATTAAAAGTTAATAAAAAGGTTAAGACAAAGTTCCCATCAATAAGGTGGAACTATAACTTCGGAAAACAAAATTAAGAAGAAATTAATGGAAAAGATGGTAACTAAACTATAACTTTGGACAAAAAATTTCCTAGATTTAGTGAAGAATTTAGAGGAAAAAATAGTTGAATTTGTCTACTTTATAACCAACTCCAAATTCCTTGCTAGGTCAAATGATGTTTTTAAAATTTTTGCAAAATTTTTAATCATGTTATAAGAGTTCCTACTCATAAGAATTTTGACTTTTTGTATCTCTAATTTGGACAACTAAATAGAAGTTAATTACAAGATAAAATCCTCAAAAAGTTAGTTACAAAATCAAACAACTCCCAAAAATAAGCTTAACACATATCCAACTAACCAAGTTATTTAGTTCAAATCCAGAGGGGGGTAGGGTATGTATACCTCCGTAGATTTTACCAGTCAAATCTCTGGGCGGAGGGGGGTCCCTTGTCCCACAAACAAGGGGGTCTCATACACCAATTTGGTGTGGCTTGGCCGTGACCTTAAAAATAGATTATTATTATTATTATTATTAAATAGACCTTAAAAATTAATATGGTACTTTATCTTTTTACTTTCCTTTTAATAAATAGGTATTTAGAAAGCTTAAATGCAGTTCATCCCACCTTTAAAACAATGGATAACCATCTTGTAAAAGGGGATCATAAATATTCGTAAATCTATTTTTTTTTAAGTGTGTTCTTAAATCTAGAGCCAGTTAATAGTGGTCTTTTAAATCAAACTTTATAATAGTAATAATTTAATTTTAAGGTCACAGTTAAGTTAGACACTAAATTGGTGTATGAGACCCTTTGTTTATGAGATACAACTATTTTAAAATATAAAATAAATTAATCTTAAAATAATAAACTAACTTTCTTTTTAAAATTCTATCAAAATTCCAATTAAATAATAGTTTTAACTCTTTCATGGTTGAAATTAGATAGTTAAAAAAATAATTGTTACAAAGTAAATTGGAAGACTCCCGGAAATAACCTCAACATATATAAAAAATAATCAAGTTAATTTAAATAAATTTTAAAAATTAATATAATATTTTGTTTTTTTATTTTATTTTTGGGTTTAATTCCCTCAAAGTGGATATGTTGGAAAGCTATGATAAGCCTAAAAAGATAAACTACATAAGATAGAGGTCCACTTCATAAGTTATAAGTTATTGGTATATCTAACTTTTTTTTTTTTTTCAACGAGAATATCGGTATATCTAACTTACAAGCTTATAAAACCTAGCTCAAATCAAACCTACAAATTACCTATTACCATGGTAAAAAAAAATGTTTTTTTTTTTAAGAATTAAGTACAATTAAGAGGGTGAACATTGTACCCAGGTGAGACTATGCAAATAATTTAATTCAAATCTTAATGGGTAAAAGTAAATAACTAATTTCAAATTTTATTCGGTGTGGTGACTTTTTGAGAAAAAGGTGTTTAACTTTTTAAAATTGATAGATAAATTAAAATGATCTTAAATAAATAATTCAAAATTAGTTTAAATAAACCTTAAAAAACTATCGAGAATAACCAATAAACGATGAATAACTGTCTTATCCTAATATGCTCTTAGTGGTGGCTAACTAACTGTGGACAAAGTAGCTTAGGGTGGCGTGCTTATATGTAAAGACAAACCCTAAAAGGGCTCTCCACCGAAGGTGACCACGGAAGTCAAAGGATATTTCTCAAGGGACAGTATGCCATGGTGGTAGCCCGCGTAGACATGTATATAGTTTCAAGATACTACTTGAAATGACGGTGAGTTTACGTGAGTAACAGTCGTAAATATTTATTTTGAACATGGTAGACTGGGCGAGGAGAGGCCCTTTGCTCGACTGTCATCACACATTTTTAAGGAAAAATTAATTAAGTTCATCGAGGAGTGCAATGCACATCGTATATTTAATATTCTTCGCCCTTCATTGGTGCACGTCCTATTGTCGAGGGGATTCTGTTTGGATCTGCTTGGGCGGTCAGGCCCAGTTCAGTGCCTGTGTCTCAAAGGGGAAACCAGCTAAGTAAGCCATCTGGGCATTCTACACTTGGGGTTCTTCTCCGACTTTTCTGATCCGCAATCTCTGCAACTCGAGGAATCCAGTAGAATCTCTAGTTCTCTGAGGCATTTGCTGAGAATACACGGCTTAACAGAAAGTGATATTGTTAGTTGTGGATTTGGAGTATTTCACGCGTGTCCTGTGGGTAACTAGATAGTGGATATCTTGATAGATATAAATACAGGTGAATTCATTGCTAGATCTGCTCTTTCTGTTTTTATGTGTATTTTAGTTTTAGAATTCTGTGATGGTCATGGCTTTACCTGGTATCGGAAATGGAAAGGTTGGTTCTTTGATTTAGCATAATATGTCTGCTTCAGTTCAGTTTATAAAGCTTTCACAGTGAGGCTTTCTGGGTAACACTCACTGCAGTCCAGAGCTTACTGTGTAGCTTTCTTCCATTTCTATTTGAAGAAACTGAAGTTTGTATCTTTATTGATAGGCCATTGTATCCCTGATTCGTCATTAATAGAATAACCCCAGGATCTTTTGCTGCTGAAGTTTGACTAACATGCTAATCACTTGCCTAGGCTAGCCGCTATATATATGAAGTTTGACTAACATGCTAATCACTTGCCTAGGCTAGCCGCTATATATATGTTGAAACTTTGTATGTAAAACAGTACAGTAAACTTGAAGTACCATATCTAGGAATCCACAGGCTTTTATGGGCATATATTGTAAGGTCTTTATGCTGGATATTTGGGTGATTTTGCAGGAAGGAAGAATGGGGAAGGACTACAGTGGCTCTCCCAAATTACACCAGTCGGAATTCAAGAAGAAACGCTTAACTTGGATCCTTGGAGTCGCTGGGCTCTGCACTCTTTTCTACT
>ML780662.1:885630-896487 GCA_009831015.1 Picea engelmannii | reverse complement strand
AGTGCTCCTTACATCATTTGGTAAATTTTTTAGTGAGAATGCACTATAAAACTAATTTATCCATTTCATTGTGGGAGTGAATGCTTCTTTGCAATGCACTCTCTTTTGCACTATGAAATACTCTAGAATCAATCTTCCCCTATATTTGTCTAATGAAATATTTACATTATATTTTGTTTTGCACCAAGATAAGTGAGGTAGATTCTACATCTCAGTATTATTGATTGTAACATCCATCTTTTCTGTTTATAATGTGAAATTGTCTTATGGTGGACCAATATAGTATGTTATATAAAGATAAAAATATAGTAATAATAAATATAATGTGGGATAAATAATAATAATTCACAAATCTCTCTCTCTCTCTCTCTCTCTCTCTCTCTCTCTCTCTCTCTCTCTCTCTCTCTCTCATGGAAAACCACCTATGAACTCCCCTTCATTTCAAGGATGATACCCAAAACAAACCCTAGATTCTTCATGGCACAAGGTAGGGTCAACAACTCATTAATATATTATATATAGTTCATAAAATAAGAGAAAACATGTCACAAAGTGAGATTTGAACCCGAGTGGGGTGGGTAATAACTTTTCCTCAGAACTACTTGAACTACACCCAATCGATATTGGTAGTTGTTACTTAAAATAGAAGGTATGTGGATCCATGTCCCTTGATATGGGTAGGCAAGTTGCTTGGTAGATGAAATTTTATTTATCCTACATTTATTATGCGAAGTGGTCTTCTCACTATTTAGCCTATATATTAAAAAGTTCATCTTGATCTGTTTTACTCATCCATTTTTGGATCATCCACTTGAGGTCATTATTATGGATCATCATAAATTCTATGCTTGAGAAGTCTCAAAGGACTACTGTAATAGGGTTGAGAGCTTTATAACTTAATTTTCTTTAGAGTGGAGTTTTCTACCATGTGAGGGTTTCTCCACTATAATCTTGGTGCTCTCATCCCTTTCATTTTCTCTTGATTTTCTTGCATTAATGGTGCATGTTCATAGGGGATTATATGGCCTTGTTTTTCTAACACGGTCGTTGGCCAAATATTCAATATAAGTTTTTATGCATATGTTTAAACAAACACATATTCTACAAAGTCTCCTTTTGATGTCAAGAACAACACTTTTCAAGGGTACCATTCATATATTAGTTGCATTTACCAAAGATATGACTATCCCAACAATACCTCACATATCTCCAAAGGTGCAACATTACACGCCACTTCATCCTAATTATAAGGGTTGATAGCATATTGAAAACTGCATTGGTGAGTGATAAATAATTCCTTAACCAAAATGATCAATTAAATGTTGCAAGGTTATGGGTGGGGTTACATTTCTACTTATAGCTATTGAATTGAGGATGTCAAATTCTTTTGACTTGCATTGTTGACGATGAAGTGAAGAGGTTGTTAATGGACCCACATTCAACATGGAACATGCATTCTTTTTCTTCCTTCGATTCATTTTCTCTTAATGAGTGCATTAAGTCAGTGTATTTTGTGAGAAAGATGATGCAAGGGAATTCAAACATTTAGATTATAATTTGCTTTCCTTTATAATGATCATATGCAAGAGTATCACCAATCCACACTAAATATTTTGGTGCAATTGACATTTGAATTTTGATCAGTACAGATCTTACGAGTGCCCAATGACCAACTAGTGTCCTTATGCTTATTCTATTGTTGATGACTCATCTAGCCTTATTTTATCAGTTCACATTACTTTTCAACTTGTTCATTATTATTTAGGTTGCAACTACCTTGCTTCTTCTTGGTATATCTATTGTGATTGGTGGCATTATGTTTCTAGTTACATCAATCACCATAAGAGTTGGCATGCTATTTGAACTTATTCTTCTACTCTATCCCAATCTACTTGAATTTGTGTACACCCCAGTTGTGTTCATGATCAAGAATTCCATTTTCCAATAACCAATATGGTTGCAATGGAATTGGTACGATGAGGGCACTATCATTATAATTAATTACCTCACTAAGTAGAAGATAAGAATGAAAAAAACAATTTATGGAATGTAAGGATTATCGATATGTTGCATAAAATTAATGCAAATAGGGAGTTTACTAACGAGTTAAAGAATTAATTGTGTAATAATTAACAGAACAACAAAACCGTCATAACATCAATAATGGTGAATAATTGCAAATTAGAGAAAGAACTATAACACACAAAAATTTCTCAACTATACATCTATTCCTGATATACAAATAGAATGACACTATCAAATATCATTGTGGCTTAAGTTGTAAGAGAAATTGTGTAGATCCAATCTTACAAAAAGAACAATGACAACTCCAAAACCATGCAACTATTTACATATGGATTAATGCCACATATTTATACAAGCTAAAGTGATCAAATGTAATTAATGAGTTCATTTCTAAGTCGACCTTAATCACACCAAATAAGGAAACTAAATACTATGATTCCTAGAAATCAACCATTTCAGTGCACTAATAAATGTGTCGACTTGGTCAACTTTGATCCCTTAGATTGACGAGGATGTCAATTTTCACATCTAGAAGATCTTACTGACATGGATGTAAAAATTAAAACTAAGATGGAACGGGTAGTTGAATGTAGATTTGTCAATGACACCATGTGGATTGGATGTTTATGTAAGAACGAAGGAACATTGCAAATCAAGTGCAAGTTGCGGTCTCATAGGCAAGTGCAATAGTGACAAGATGTAATCGCTTGTCACATGCGAGGATTTAGATGCAATAAAGCATGATGAGAGATGATTGCACATAAGGCTAAGAGGGGCCTATTGCACACCAAAATCATGCCAAGGCACAAATCAACTATCAATAATCCTATAAGTGGAGAGATTTCTAACGGGAACCCCCTTTAAGGTATTTTACAATCCATTTTGTTGCCAAAATATTCCCTTGCATATATATCTAAGATGTTAACTCTTCCATCTCACATAAGCATAACACGCAAGTTATAAGGGGCTAAATAAAATTCACTTAGTTCTCCCAAACTTATCTTAGATAAAAACTCTCAAAGATCTTCTCTAGATTGACATATTAAGTCCTTGAAAAAACCAAGGAAATGAAAAATACACAATCATAATGTAAAATATTCACATTTATAATTAATTTATTGAAAAAAAATCATTATAATACTAACATGCCAACTTTGTTTAAACACTCTCAATACACCATTCCCACATTATAAAAAGTGAAAAACCATCCCAAAGAAATTCCTATTTTTTTTTTGGTTTAAATTATAAATAATGTACAATTATTCATACTTATAATTTAAAACAAATTTGTTCATTTTCCAAAAAAAACACTCTTAACATACACTCAAAATCCAATGTATGAAAGTACCATCATGTGAGGTTTCTCGTAATGTTTCCCTTGTTTTAAAGTACAATTTTTTTAATAGACATCTTATTTTTCTATGTTAAAAATAAACATTAACTTTCCTTGTAGATCTCTTACTTTTTCAATCATAGCCCTCTACTTTTTCATATTTTCATATATGAGTGTCAGTGTGCATAAAGTTATGTATCATTTACTTTTAATATGTAAGGTTGTGATTTAGAGGTTAACAGATTTGATCATTTATATTTAATTTAGTTTATTTTCTATATTAATGTCCCAGAAAAAATAAAGAGATTTGATCACTTATATTTAATTTAGTTTATTTTAGATATTAATATCTAGAAAAGATAAAGAGATTTGATCATTTATATTTAATTTAGTTTATTTATATTTTATTTATTTTATTTTAGATATTAATGTCTAGAAAAAGTAAAGTTGGTTCATGAATTTGTAAAAAATATAATAAGATAAAGACAATGCAAACACATATTTCACATTTAAAAAAATTTAAAGAGAAAACACAATTTATTATTGTGAATGTATAGATATGAAGAACAATAAAGAAGCTTAAGAAGAAGGAGATTCCTTAATTTAAACACGTTGTTTTGGAATAAATACTTTTAACATGTAAGGTTGTAAAGAAATGTGTAATGAGAGTGAGGCTATGGTAGTCATTAGATATGTTATTTTGGAGAATCACTTTTAAGACATCTCTATTTGGAGAATTAACCTCTAATAAGAGAGTTGAAACTAAATGGTAATCAACCTAATGCATGTTGGTTTGGGGAAATAACCTCTTATAAGTTGTCCACAAAAGATTAAACATCTTTGGTCCTCGTAAACTATAAGTGTTTGGAGAGAACTACGTAAATAGACAAAAAACCCTAAAAAAAACAACATTAAAAAATAAAGTGGTTCTCGAGAAAGCAATGCAGGAGGGGTTATCTTTGACCCAAGGAAAATATTGAAACAAAATATGCATGCAATTTAAGACACATCACAAATAATCAATGCCCTGTACAAAGGGAATTTAAGACACATCACAAATCATCAAGCAGAAAAATATGCCCTGTACAAAGGGATCCAGATACTCAAATATCTACAAGTTTAGAGTATTATTATCATCTGAGATTCAATGAACACTATACAAAGTCTGAGAAAGGAAACCTTTCCAAAAGACTCTCTACTGTGCAATTTAATAAAAAAAATCAGGTTCTTGCTATTTGGTATCCCACAAACCTCCTACTTTCATGTGTTAAGGGAATTCTCAAGCCAATTTGCAAATTAATTAAAAAAAAGGGGGGGGGGAATTAAGGATGTTAAGGGAATTCTCAAGCCAATTTGGAAATTAATTAAAAAAAAAAAGGGGGAATTAAGGATAAATGGGAACTTGTTCCACCACCCTATTCCATAATCATTGAAATCTCAAATCAACGTTATGCATGCCTGTCGAATGTCTTATCCACGAAGGAAGCAATTGGAACATAAGATGGTTTCCCCTTATAGCACTTGGAATATGCCATCCTAGTCTTTTCTATTAATGGCCATCATACAACCAACATGGGATTATGGTGGGATAATGCAGTCAAAGTGTACTTATGGAATGCTCAAACCACTTCAGCATGTGCGGAGTGCAATGAATACGCTGAATCTAGGCCCTTCCCCATCATCCAGACAGTCCATACACAGAGGAGAAATCATGAAAGGAGCTAGTCTCATGTGTAAAATCTACCCACAATGGAATGCATGTGAAATTCAGAGCTCCTCTATCATCTGTTCAATTGTTGACAGTGTTAGAAATCGAAGAGTCGTCTATGAAAACTGTAGAAGGGGTCCCTGTTCGTTGGACATTGCAAGTTGATTCTTGCATTCGCCGGATAATCCGACTCACACTCTTGGACGAGAAATTGAAGTGTCAAATTCAACGTTCACTGATTCAGAAGGAGGCTTACATAAGTTAAGAGTATCAGGGCATGGAGGTGGCACAAACTGTTATCAATAGGATACATTATCTTTTTTGGGAATCTGTCAGAGGATGGAAAGTGGGCACCGCTTCTCATCTCTTGAAGTGGGAACCGCTTCTTATCTCTTGACGTTGATTGGAATAGCAAGGAACGAGACAATCAGATTCCTAATTCAGGAAGTTGGTAGGCAGAATGAACTTTCATTATTTTGATTAACGTAAAGAAGAAAATCAACATTGCTAAAATAAGAATGAACTCTCTCGTGGTGCCATAGTGAAAGGGGATGTTGGACAATTCCTAAAATAATGTGGGATGAAAGAATATGTCATTTTTGTGATATTAAGAAGGTGGAGGCTAAAACACACTTTCTCTTAAAACACTGTTATGGACACTTTAAATCTTAATTTTAAAATATTTGTAACATTATAGACCTTCCTAATCTTTTCACTCATCAAAATTATAAATATTTAGAAAAACATCTCTCAATTTTCTTCATACATAGAAATAAAATTCTAAAACGATCCAAGTAATTCCTTATCATTTTTTTCTTAAAATCCAATCTTGAACTTAGTATACAATTAACAATCCTTTGTTGTTTCCTTGATTTTTAGAAAAGATTTTGATACAATTCCCAAGACTAACCTTTGGAATAGGTTAGAAGAGTTGAAGGCTCATTTCAAGTTGAGAGTTGCTACAGTAAAGTTGCATGAGAACATTGTTGCCAAGTTTAGGAACATTGAGGGTTGATTGGAAGAAATTAACTGTAATATAGGAGTCAATCAAGGTTGTTCCCTATCCCCTACCCTTTTAGGCATATACATTTGCAAGTTAGAATATTGTTAGGAAGATGTAGGTTATGTCGGCTCGACTCTCGTTGGTATAGTCATCATTCTTCTTCTTTACGCCAATGCTATTTTTCTTATGGTGAGGAGTCTCTATGACCTCGATAAGCAACTAAGAATCTCAATGACTTCTTCTCTAATACGGGTATGACTGTAAACACTAACAAAACAAAGGTTACAATAATTAAATCCAAAAAGATCACCTGCAATGTAACTTTCGTATATGACAACAATAGCTTGGAGGAAATGCCTTCATACAAATATCTCGAAATCGATATTCATCATGAGCTCAATATGAACTATAGCATTGAGAAAATGATAAATGGAGGGTGGAAAGCTTATCACGGGCTTGAAAACAATTGAAAATTAATGGACCTTTCATTATGTGATAAGAGAAAACTCATCTTTAAGACATTTTTCACCCCTATTATCTTATATGGATGTGAAGTTTGGGGATGTAATATCTCTTGAGAATTTGAGAGAAAGATAAAGTAGATCCAAAATAATTTTATAACTTATAATGTCAAAATTAAAGAAAATACACCCTATTATATCCTCCTCATAGAAGTGAGCCTTTCCCCCATTGATAGCATGACTATGATTAGTTACTTATTGTACAAGAACAAGTTTAAAACAACATGGATGATAAGAGGATCCCCAAAATTGCTTCAAATTCTAGCCAAAACCACTAGCAACTCAAGCGAGGATGGTATAAAGATGCAAAGTCTTGGATAAATCATTGGGGAATACAAGAAGAAGTCATTTTGCAAAATATTGATAATATTTTTTGTGTGTGTGAATAAAAAAGAGTCTTATATTAATATCAACCATAAACTATATAAAGACAAGTGTCATCCACCTGTGTCGCCACAAGAGGGAAACCAACACAGGTGGTTTACTGATGTTCAGGCATTGCCATGTTTGTCTATGCTTTTGCACCAAAATTACAATTGACATCAAAATTGCAGTGAGACTGCGTGAGCAAAATATACTGACTAGATAATGCCACTTTTGGCTTAAGAAGACTATAAGCAGAGCTATCATGGCAGAGACTATGAAAATATAGTAGGAAAAGAAAACAGGGTCGTTATAGATCGCTAGACCAGTGATTCTGCAACTAGTAGTGAACAAAAAAAGCTGAACCTGGAAACATTAATATGCGCCTGGGTCGGGTTGACCATGAATGTTGTAAGCTGGGACGAACCGTTGGCTGCAGGTCGGGCATTTGGCATGCACCAGTGCATCTGAGAGCGACTCGAAAAGGATATCCATCCTTTAGCTGAGAATTCACTGAGAGTGCTTCTGATCCGCCTGTCTCTGTCTAATCTCGAAGAGGATGCTGAGGTGCTCCTCCATGAGGTGATTGCCGAAGTACTGAGCCTGGTCGTCTGCCTCTTTTCCCGCTACGCTCTCATCTTCTAGAGTAGTGGCTAAGCGAGGGATCTCCTCCTCTACTTGGCAACTACCATCCCCATAATAAGGATCTCCTGGTTTAATAATGGGAGGGGCTAGGAGGTTGGTGGGAAGATTTGTGCATGCATCCAGGGGTGGCGCCTCCTCTTTAACTTTGCAAAGCAGCTGGAGGGACGAGGGGTAATGGGAAGTGGAGGTTTCCGCTTCCAATTTTACCGGAGAGGTTCCATGGAGGAGAGCTAAATTTAATCTCTTGGTGGAGTGACGCAGACTGGCAAATTGGGCAATGAGCGCCCTTTGAGAGGGGGTAGCCTGTTGTTTCTGGAGAGGGCGTCGCGGTTTCAGGGACCCCTCTTAGATTTACCGCGCTCTCGAGGCACGCTGGAGGGGAGGTGACGGTGGAGGAGGGGGGAGATGGAGGCAAGGGAGAGATGCAATGGGTGAGGGAGGGAGACGGAGAAGCCCTGGGCAGAGATGGAGCTAAGGTAATCAGGGAGGACACCGCTAGTGCAAATGGAGAGGTTGCAACACGAAGAAACCTGAAAATTGCAGTGGGATTTGAGGAGTGCAACTAGGAGGGTGCATCAGATGGGAAGAAAAATCGAGAAGGGCTCCCGATATAAGAGTTGTTTGTCGCTCTGAACGCCATTGAAGGGTGAAGTGACCCCTATAACCACCATTGATGCGTGAGGAGACCTCTGCGTCCGCCTGGTACGCCTTGCATAGCTGGTTCGCTCACCCGAGTGCCCAACCGAGCGCATTACCATAAAGCCTCTCATGGTGTGAGCCATGGAGGATTGAATGCCGGGGGGCTGGCGGCCGAGGTTAATAACTCCCCCGACTGCTTTGTGCCAACTGTGCACGCACTTTCTCCAAGTGGCACCCCATCCGGGTGAAAATACTGATAATATTAAAGATATTACTATATCTTAATTTAAGGAGAATCTGTGGTGCAATAAAGAATTAGATGATAAAAGAAAATTAAAATACTACAAGGAAGTGCTCAACCTTAATCTAGAAGATCAAAATTATCTCTTAGTTTTGACTAACACAAAGAAAAAAAAATCAACGTTGCTAAAATAATTTGCATATTGAAACTAGATGTTGGGTGTTGAACAATTCTCAAAACACGATGGTATGAAAGAATCTCTCATCTTTGTGACACTAAAAGGGTTGAAGATGAAAATCACTTTATCTTGTCACAATACCGACCTTCCTAACCTCTAAATCATCAAAACTATGTTGATTTTAGAACACTTTTCTTAATGCTTTTCAAACTATAAAAATATACCACACAAATCTCAATTCACAATATCTATAGATGACAAGTTTTATAGCTATTCACAAATTAAAAAGTAAATCCATCCAAATAATTCTCAATTTTCCCTTAAAATCTGGTTTTAATCCTAGCATGCATTAACAATTATCATCATATATAGGTTTGAAGCTAGTTTGATTTTTCCATGCGACACAAATTTGGGAGGCCAATAAAATATCGCAGGGAAACTCTGGAGTGGCCATGAGCTTATGGGAAGTCATCAGACAAATGTCAAAACACAGAAATAATCATCATAAAAGATCTGTAAATGAGAGGTTTTTATAGCTAGTCACACTTGCACTTAAATTAAAAAGTCTGGTTATGAGTATTTATTATCCATTACTCAAGTTTGGTGATCAGTACTTTTCTTATTATTACAGATGGCAACCATCACAGGAATCTCATTTTGTAATCATATTGCTATTTTATGTGAGTTATATATAGTATTGTTGGAATGAATGTTGGAATATAACATATGACTATCTACCAGTGGCAGGCTGAGATAGATGCAGGGGCATGGTCATGGAGTTAATGAAAATTGAAGAAACAGGTTTATTTTTGGCAATGTTGACGGCGGAATTGAATGCACAATTATCGGATTCTTCAGTGAAAAATGGGATAAATTTATGTCCAGATGTTTTTTAATGAGAAGGCACGTGATTTGGTTTTGGATAAGGATATTAAATGTTGAGTTGGTTGACAGTGCGCCGATCTTTACACCAGAGTTAGCCGCAAAGAAGGTGCCATTCGGCATTGTCGAGAATTTAGTGGTGACAGTTCAATTACTATTCCCGGCCTCTTAGAGGTTATACTTTTCTCTATAAAGTCAAATCAGCTTGAATTCTTATTAGTTTGATATTTTTAAATAAATTTTATTGTCTTTATTAATCCTTTCTTTTATCATATTATTAATTTCACTTTGTTTAAAAAAAAAGTGGTTCGTAGTTATGTTTGTACCAATTTTTTTTATAAAATATTATAAATAAAATAATTTACATAATTTATGATTGTAGTAATAGTTTTGCAATTATTTCTATTGGACATGTAATAGTTTATGATTAGTGTAGTAATAGTTTTGCATCGATTTCTATTGGACATGCAATTTTTGAAGACAAAACCCTAACCAAGTATTAGAATCGTTTTGACATGAAGTATTCATGAAACTCAAATTGCATTAAAGAAAGATCTCAATCCATTGAACAAGTTGTGGCTGCTATTTTCCATGGTCTACGACCTTGTTTTTGAAGATGGTTGCTCTGCTATTTGAGTTCTTTGTGCTTTAAAGATATCTTCCTTCAATAGTTGGTCTATTCTCTATTCAAGATATATTACTTTAATCATTGGGTTCTTCTAAGTAACCATAGCTTTATGACACTTTGGCTTCATGCATCTTCAATAACTCCCACTTTATGTGCGAAACAAAGAAATTGGCTTCATGCATCTTCAATAACTCTCACTTTATGTGTGAAACAAAGAAATATCGACAACCTTAAGTTCTTTAAGATGACGATATGACTAATTCTACTCTTGCTACAACATTTGCACATTTGGATGTTATTACAGTACCATCAACATAGATAAGTGTCAAGGGTATCTATCCAGTGYAATTAATTTCTCCAATTTTCAGATGCCACTATAGTACCATCCACAGGATTAGCTGCCAAGGGTATTTATCTAGCTTGATTAAATTTCTCCATTCAAATTGAAGATACATGTTTAATTCAAATTCTCTTCAAAGTTTGTTTCCTTCAAAATTAATTTTATATTTAGATATACTATTACAAACATGGCTTGAAAGAAGAATTTAGACTTACTTTGATAAAAAATTCGCCTTGAAATCATGCTTGGTTGGTGCTTCTTTGTTGGCTTTAACACCTCTTCTCCAGTGTGTGGTTTGATAAATTGATGGTTTGTTGATGGTCTACCCATCTCTGGCCCAAATCTCATTAC
>ML780662.1:833403-857860 GCA_009831015.1 Picea engelmannii | reverse complement strand
GTTCTCTTCTTCTTTCATCTTCAAATTTTCAAACTGAGATCTGTAGGTTTGTAGTTTGGCTTCCTTGACTTTGCTATCTCCCTCATATACAACCTCCAATTTGTCCCAGATCTCCTTAGCTGACTTACAATACATTACCTTCAAAAATATAGGATTTTATAATCCTCCTAGAATGGCATTGACTACTCTTGAGTTGTCATTGCAAATCTTATTTCCTGTAGTATTTGTGGGTGGAGTAGCTGGTGTAGTGTAACCATCTACAACATGATGGAAAACATGAAAACCAAGAGCCAACATGTATCTTTTCATTCTTATTTTCCAGAGAGAATAACCACCTCCATTAAACAATGGTGCTTTGTTGGAAGACATTCCCTCTTGCTGATCCATTTCTTTCAGAATCTACCTTCCAATTATTAGTCTCTGCTGAAGGTACTGGCTCTGATACTAATTGTTGGAATACCGAGGGGGGGGGGTGATTCAATATTACCTTTTTAAACAATTAGTAATTACTTTGTTATTTTATTAATCATCACAATAGATTATCATTGGACTTGTATTTAAAATCAATTATATAAATATAATTAACAAGAATTACAAGGATTTATAAAGAGTAGTCTGAGATTGTGAAGGACACCAATCATCTTTAGAGAACCAACTCTTGGAGACACACATCCTCTTCTTCGGGCCACCAACCCTAGGAAGCACCAACTCCCTTGTTTTAGGGCACCAACCCTAGGAAGCACCAACTCCCTTGTATTTAGGGAACCAACCCCAGGAAACACCAACTCCCTTTTTTTTCAGGGCACCAACCCTAGGAAGCACCAAATTCCTTGTTTTCACACTTTACTTTGTAAAGGATATAAATCCTTCCTTGCTCCTCCCTTCCACCTTCACTGCATAAGTATCATCAATTTTTCTTCTTGGACTCTGCTTCTGCTTTTGATCTTTTGATCTGGACTACATAGACACTTTATTCTCACTATTCTTTCTTGTTTATATAGTCTTTCCAACTAGTGTGAATTTGAACCATTGTGTATTTTGACAATGAACCTTTGTACCCTTTCATTTAAATGATAATATTAAACTTTAAATAATATCATTTTTCCTTTTTATTCTTTATTCATAATTCTGATGTTTTAACTCTTCTTTAATCATGACTGTGTATTGGTTCATTAGTCTACATATCTTGAATTATTGTAAATTCGAGTCTTAATCAATAGGCACTCCCTTACAACCAAAATTTGTGTGATCTTGAGCTCGAAACCACGAGATTATCCATTCCAAGCATTGTTCTTTTAGTGCTTTCTTCTTCCGCCCCTATTCTTCTACATGGGACCGTATTCAAATGCCCGAAGAATTATTTACTTCTATCCCCTTTAGCTTCTTTACCTTATCACATGACTGGTGCTGGAAGGAGGTTCTCCAGTACTTCATCCTTTGGGACTTCTGACCTTTGCAGTCATTCAATCCTCCCAGAGTACATTTCGTCGAAGTGCGCATACTGTATTCACTAGTAGATCAGATGATCAATATTTAATCTTCCGTTGGATGGACAATCCTGGCTTATCCAGAGGTTTCAAACAAATCGATGGCCATGAATTAATATGTAGTTGAGTGGACGGTTCTTGTTCACTTTGCGACTTCGGCATTTTGGGACTCCGACCATTGCAGTCTTCCAAATATTTTGGAGAAAATTCCATCAAAGGGTGTATCAACACTCCCTACTTGATAACCTTCACATGTACAAGAGCTAGGACCGTAGACTTAGACACAAAGTAGATCCCGCTCTCTGGGTATTCGACTATTCGTGACTCCGAGACTCTTGGCTACTCGAACTCTAAAGTAGTTCAATCCTTCCATAGTGTTTACTTACTGAATAAGTCATAAATATGTGGTGACCACTTATTGTCAATTGTTATTACACCTTATGCTATCCTTCCACTATACTCGATCGAATGATCGAAAGATATTCCAGTGGATCTTAGATCAACGACTAACATCAATTTGTGACTTCGACCGTCAACACTTTGGGTAGTTTTGCTGGTAGGATAAGTTGGTTATACCCGGAGGCTATAGTCCCAGAATGATGTGACGTGCTGATGTCACCTACGATGACGTGGAACCGTAGTGGGTGTGCCATGTGTCACCCTGATTTGTGACTTTCATAAACCTTATGTGCCATATGTATTTTGACACTTGTCATCATCTGATTGGGCCACGTGTCCTTGTTGATGTGGTCTTGCTGACTAGGATTTTTACTTTTCATTACTTCGTAGCTTCGAGAGTTTTGATACTTTTATACCATCCTTCGATCATTGTCGAAGTGCCGAATATATCTATCACCGTAGATCTTTCCTTGCCTTGATCATATGACCTTTGTTTACTCCAGGACTTCGTGCCTTTGGCCCCACTTATCATATCCTTCCACTATGCTTGATCAACGATTGACGGGATTTCCCTTCTCTTCCTCTGATTTGATGGTCGGGGAGAGTTCACAACTTTGGGGCTTCAACCTTCAGGTAAAATTACATGTCTTAGAATCCTTTTCATCAAAGTGGTCAGCGCCAGATTTGACCACCTTATTTCCTTTAGTGTGATCTGATGGTTCAATATTTCCATTCCAGATCGATGATCAACGCTTAACTCTAGATCAAATCTTGATCTAACAGATGGGAAACCATCTGAAGCTCCTTCTAGATAGACGGTTGGCGCTATTTTCTGACTTTAGGATTTTTTGGATTCTTTCTTGTTTCCAGTAATTGCCGAAGTGGCAAAGCTCCAGAGTACTGAAGATTTCTATCTCTTGCTTGATCCAATGACTGAGAACTGACCCAAATTTTCTCCACGAGATCTAACGGTCGACGTTTAATTCACGGTTTCGGAAGTTTCAAGACTTCATGTCTTATGGGGTCCGCTTACCTTGTCCTTACACTTGATTCTATCTTACGATCATGATAGATCCCAAACTAATCTAACGGTAGTTGCTACTTGATCCTTTACAAGGGATTCTTCTGTGTAGGCTCGGGCTTCTGCACAACCTGCTACGTTATATCTCATGAGCTTTGATCTCATCATCTGCACTCTGTTGACATCAATGAAAATATCATACCACTATGTCCAAAATTTATATGATTCTCGTCTCTTGATAGTTATTTCCTTATGATTAATAACAAGATTCACTTTCATACAAAAACTATCATAGAATAACTATACACTGAAAATATCAACTATAAAAATGTAGTGGAAATAACAAGATCTATAAATATTAACCATGCATAGTAGACACAAGAACACAACACAAGAACGCAAGAGTTTATCCTGGGAAACCCAACCTTGGGAGAAAAACCAACAACCTTTCTATAGAAGAATTCAGTCTACAATATTACCAGTACATCACCATCAATAGCCAAAATACCGTACATAGAAGATCCTCCCCAAGGCTAGCATCACCAAGACCTAGCACCTCAATAAGATGACTAAGAACAATCAAACAAGAGCTTCTCCAAGTGTGGCACACTCTCCAAGACAACCAGAACCAAGATATAGAAAAATAACACAAAAAATGTAGTTGCAATTGCCTTGTGCGCATTGCAGAAGGAGTTGTTTGACTTGTCCAAATGAATGAGCCAGTCCTATATTTATACTAATCTAGGTGCCATTTTGGGGCCAACTTCTTATTTTTGGGTCTTCAATTTCTTTATTATTTTCCAGTGGGGCTGACTTCTCTTCTTGGGTCTTCAATTTCTTTATTATTTTCCAGTGGGGCTGACTTCTCTTCTTGGGTCTTCAACTTCTTCCTAAGACTTCTATAATGGTGTAGATGGGTCTTCCTATACTTTCTTGTGGAGAATGAATGCCTAAAGTTACAAATCTCCAACAAATATGTCCTATTGAATCAATAGAAGGAGTTTGAATTATGAATTATTCGGGGAAGGAGAGTTGTAGGGTGGTCAAAATATTCTGAGATGAACATAACCCCAAGCAAGAGTTTTCTCTAAAATATTAGAGGTTTCGTAAGGCAAGATGCACTGGCATTCGCCATAATCACATTTGGGATAATCGCTAGGCCAATGGGGGAACCTAACGCCTTCAATAAAATGGTATATTCCTCTTCCAAGTGAACCAAAACCAACAATAACCAGTCTCAGTTCGTCAAGTAATTGGAAAACATCCCCAATCCAAGCATGCAATCCTTTGGTCCAAATAGAAAAATACTCATGTACATTGATAATATTTCAATGTGGAATTTTATGGGAGTATGGCCAAATCCCAAAACTTAATCTAGTCTTGGGTTCAAAGCCAATGGATGCCACATGGAAAACATGAAGTTTATTATATGGTAAAGTGAAGGTGTAAACATAAATATAACACTTGCCAAGCGTTAGATATGTTTACTATTCCAAGGTTTTCAAAGTGTGAATTGAATTTCTTGTTAGTTCCATTGCACTCAACTTATAAACCTTAATAGTGAAAGTTATGCAATAGCGATACATACTTATTTCAAACTGAAATATACAATTGCTTTGAACTCTAGTATTACTATTTCTTATTTAAAAATTCTAAATGTAAATTAACATTTCATTTAAAAAATCCATGAAACATTATTTAAGTGGTTAAAGTGTAAGTGCCACTAGAACAACTTTAGGCAACACAATGAGCTCAACTACAGAAAATGGGGTTCTATGACACACAAGAGAGCATTGGTGCATTAACTACAACTAGTAGAAATTTCCATGCAACTATTGAGTGTTTACTTAGCAATTTTGGCGAACCCTTTTCAACAATGTATTTTCTTTTATTTATATAAATCCACTTATTTTAGGCCAGGCTCATCTATATTATCATCCAAACTCTATTTTCCTTTTCTTTTCTTTTTAAAATAGAAGATTAAGTTGAAGCATTCTTCAATTGCATTTTAAAAATCTAGGTGTGGAATAATAAGGCAAGTTTTGGTAGGTGCAAACAATTTGTGTTTGATGACTTATGTGAACCGCAAGTGTTTGGCTTCTATTGAGCTTAAACAAGCCATATCTTTTGAGTCACTTAGGCCTATATATTTGTACATATTTTGGTACTCTTTGGCCTTATTGCATGCAATGTCGTTATAAATAACTATTAGATACTTATAACGATTTATATAGCATAGGCTTCAAAGGCAAGTTATTTCAAAGCTGGAATTAAAATTTCGAGACAGAATGCGATTAAAGAAGCAGCAGTGAATCATTTCAAAGATTTCTTTAAAGCATATTTGGGAAGTCAATTCAAAAGCTGGAATTAAAATTTCAGGACAGAATGCGATTAAAGAAGCGACAGTGAATCATTTCAAAGATTTCTTTAAAGCGAAAGAAGGAACGATTACGCTGAAATGGTGAGGATATCTAGCCTTTATCCTAGGATGGTTACGGAAGAGGAGGCTGATTCACTTTTTAGCCCTGTTACATTGGAAGAAATTAAGTCTGTTCTGGTAAAATTCAACAGAGACCGAAGTCCGGGTCTAGATGGGTGGACTTCAGAGTTTTTTATTTATTTCTTTGATCTGGTTGGTAAAGATATCCTTGAAATGGTGGAAGATTCGAGGAGGAAAGGAAAACTCTGTGGAGGCCTTAACTCTACTTTCTTGGCTCTAATTCCGAAGGCCAACAAGCCGGACTCTTTTGATGATTTCCGACCCATTTCATTGTGTAATCTTATCTACAAAGTCATATAAAAAATCCTTGCAAACCGGATTAAACCCTTTCTTTCAAAGTGTCTTTCTTTTGAACAACTTGGATTCTTAAAGGGAAGAAGAATCCAGGAAGCTATTGGCTCTGCACATGAAACACTTCATAGCATTAAAAAAAAGAATATCAAATCCATGGCGCTAAAATTAGACCTCAAAAAGGCCTACGACAGTATTGACTGGGAGTACCTTAGAGTGGTCCTACTCTCAGTTGGTTTTGGGACAAAGCTCTCGGATTGGATAATGTGCTGTGTCACAAGTGCAAAATTTGCAGTCCTGATCAATGGTGAGGTGACTGATTATTTCAAGAGCTGGAGGGGTCTTTGTCAGGGATGCCCGCTGTCCCCCTACCTTTTTATATTGATGATTGAAGGTTTAAGTCTGCTGCTAGCAAAGGGATTGGTCAATAAAAGTATTTCAGGTATTTTGGTCACACAACTTCATAAACGTGTCCATCTAATGTTTGTCGATGACGTCCTGATAATGTCAAAAGCAATTCTAGGTGAGTGGCGCTATATTTTGGACATTCTTCGAGTTTTCTGTTCGGTTTCTGGTCTATGCATTAATACAGAAAAATCTGTTGTTCACTATTGGGGGTTAGATGACTTGGAAATCGAGCTCTTTAAATCCATCATCCCATTTTCCTTTGCTGATTTAAATGTGGGCTTCAAGTACTTAGGCTATTATTTAAAGCCAAGAGCAGCAAATTCGACCGAGTGGAGCTGGTTAGTGACAAAAATTGAGAGAAAGATCGGTTTCTGGTGCAATCATTGGCTCTCTTTGGGTGGACGGTTAATCTTGGTTAAATCGTTTTTGGAGAGCCAATGTGTTTTTTGGATGTCGTTGGAACTGATCCCAACATCCATCTTGAACCACATTCGACAACTTTGTTTTTCCTTTTTATGGGGTGGTCAAAAAGTCAACCACCACTATCATCTTTGTAGATGGGACCTTCTTGCTAGACCGAAACACTGTGGAGGGTGGGGTCTTAGAAACTTGACCACTTTCAACACAGCTTTACTGGCAAATTCCCTCTGGAGGGAGCTAACGATGGATAGCATCTGGCAAAGGATTTTAAAGGATAAATATTTGGGGGGTTCTTCCTTTGTTGATTGGCTCAGGAAACCTTTTCAGCAGTAATGGCATTCTTCCATTTTTTGGAAAGGTTTGACAAAAAGCATTCTGGTCTTATTACATTGGCTTCGGTGGAGAGTCAGTTCAGGAAAATCGATTCTTATCGGTTTGGACAAAATTGTCGGTTTAGAAGAGTCCTCTATCCTCACTGAAGAGCTTCGTGAGCAACTGTCCAAAAATAGAATTATGGTTCTAGCTCAGGCTAGTGAGTTAGGGGGCATTCCTTCATTACCAGGTCGATGGCACTCCAGTTCTTCTTTGGGGTTATTGGGGCAGCTAGCTTTGGAACGGGACAACTTCACAATTGCTTTAGAGGATGTAGGGATTTCTCTTCAAGCTAGTGAGGACAGCTTGATTTGGGCTGGGGGGGATGCTTCAGGAGTTCTTTCAGTTAAAAATATTTATTCTGCTCTCATAAAACCTTTGGATTTTCACAGTGATAAAGTTTGGGTTCCAAAGTTGTGGAAATTGCCTCTTCCTTTAAAACTAAAACTGTTGCTGTGGCTGGCAGCGTTTGAAAAAATACTCACATGGAATGTGCTCCAAAGACGAGGTTGGATTGGATCGGGGGTGTGCGAACTGTGCAACAACGACGAGGAAAGTGCCAATCATTTGTTAATAAATTGCTCATTTACAAAAGCAGTTTGGCATCGTTTATCTAAAATTTTCAATCTAAAAAACCTTTGGGATGGATGCTCAGTTTCTGACTGCTTAACGAAGTGGTCAAGTGATATCTCATCTCCGGTAAGCTTGGCAGCCTATACATGTTGGAATATATGGTTGGAGAGGAATAGGGTGATTTTTGAGGACTGCATTCCATCTCCTCATGCAGTGGTTTATAGGATTGCAGTCTCTTTTACTTGGCAGCCTTCCACAGTAATTTCCATTCCAAACCGTGTTTGCGAAATTACTTTCTTAGATGGTTTCACGCTAGCCTGTTTCGACGGGGCATCCTTACAAACAGGAAATTGTTGTTCAACAGGTGGAATCTTCAAATCACACGCTTCAAGAGTCACAAAATGGTACCTTAATTGTGGCGTGGGCACAAATACCAAGGTGGAGCTCCTGGGCTTGTGGGCGACCTTAACTTTGGCTTCTCTCTGGGCAATAGACAAAATCCAAATCTTGGGGGACTCGAAAGTCATTATCGATTGGATGGACAACAAGAGCGTTTTACAGGTGGTGAATTTAGATGGCTGGAAATCAAAGATTAAGAAACTCTCTCTTCAATTTAAGGATCTTAATTTTCAACATATTTATCGGGAGCATAATAAAGAGGCGGATGCCCTGTCAAAGAGAGATTTAAAGGAGCCAAAAGGAAGGTTGTCAATCTATCACTGGGAAAATGGGAAAGAAAGCTTGAATACCCATCTAAATATATTTGAAAACTGAGTATTTTGAATGGCTCGATAAGAATGTAGATGGTCCGAAACTTTCTGTTTTTTCTTTATTCCTCTCAGCATCATTTCCCTCAGCATTTCAGTTGGATTAGTGTTTTCTGCTGTTGAGAATTCAGCTCCACAGTGAGCAGAATTTTTCTGTTTGTTTAAGTAGTCATTGGCTGCCCTCTATCTGTTTTGTTTTTTGGACAGAAACAGGTTTTGTAAATCACCTTATTTTTATATAAGTTGGAGAAAATTTTCTTCAGGAAAAAAGTTATTTCAAACCTGGTTAATTTGTGAATATGTCATGGAATAACTTTTATCAACAATTTGCTTGAGTTGAGTCTGTTAAGTTCACTATAAGATAAATGAGAGATAAGTGGTATATTGATGAGCATTTAGAATATATATATTTTTTATTGAAATTCATCAACCAATACACAACTTCTGGTTTGCCTATGAATTCTTCTAATGTTGTTTGTTAAGTAAAATCATAACTAATAGTTTTTGAGAAATTCCTTATAAGATGTTGTAAAAAAGTGCCAAACCTTTTGATTATCACTCAATAGCATGTCACATAAGTTACTAAGATATTGGTTGTTCTTGTAGGCTAGAGAGGGTTTCAATACAAGAAATATAAGTTATTTCCCCTTTATAATGAAATTATGTTTGCATTTGGTTTTTGATGTTTTGTGTCATTATGTTATTAAGGACAATTATTAAACATGTATTGACAATTATTAAATATGTATTTTGAGAGGTAGTGCATACCCTTAACAAAAATTGAAAATTTCACAAGGATTTGTAGATGTATATATTTCATCTTTAGATAATATTATCGTATCTCCATTTTTTGTGTTTTTTAAAAGTCCAAAAACAATTAATTGTAACCCATGGTTTTGTTATAGTTGAGTCTATAACTAAGCTCAAAGGAAGATACACACAATAACACAATATTATATTATCTTGGTTTATCTATTACAATGGAGTTCGCCTTCTTATATATGATTTCTCAATGTGCAAGTCATTTCACTTATGAATGTGGGATAGACCACTTTATAGAAACATTGAACAAAATCATAAACTATAACCTAAAGTAATAAAGTGACTTTATTACAAATGTAAGCCTTATATCGTAACATACCCTCTTAAGGTTTACATTATTGAAGGAAAAAACATAATAATCGAAGAAAAAACACGCTAATTGAAAACTAAAACATTAGAACCAAACATTCTTCAAAAGATTCTTCTTTGAAAACAATTCTTGGACTAGGTAGAGCTCCATCAAGATGTCTCGTAACCCTCGTAAAGGTGTAGCTCCCGAGATAAATTCTCAAGTTCCTAGATTCCACCTGTTAGTGTCGGAAGTCACTCCTGGATTGCTTGCAGGAGCAGAGCCTGACACCCATCAATTTAATGTCACGATTTGTTTATAAAGGGATGATCAGATGGAAGTAAACTCAGAACAATATCGTCTCAACTCTGAAACTAGGCCAAGCATGCATGGGCAAGTGAGGTCTTAGATAAACTTCAAACAATGAGTTGTAATAAGGGTGAGCAGGGGGAAGACTTGTATGAGAAGAGTGCGAGGGTCTGTCATAAACATCAGGTTCCTAACAGACTGGAGAAGAAAGCGTCCAAACACAAGATCCTCTTATATTCAAACATAGAAGACCAGGGAATACAATAATGCAACGACAAATCCTTTATCAAAACATAACTGTAAAAATTCATGCGAATCATTCGATCATGAACTCTCTGGTATGAGACGAAAACATAGACGGAGTAAGGAAACTGTTTGTCATAAAACAAGAAATCTCAGATAGAGATGCACAACTAGGAAACCAGAGTGGTTGTTAAAACTTTACAGTCGGAAGCTTTGCTCTACCATCGATAGATTACAAAATGCAAATACTGAGTCTATATACTCAGGAAAATTCACCTCACAGAGGCGTGCCCAGTCACCCCAGGCTTGGTGTCATTCAGTCAAACTCGTACTGATATTTTTCTTCAAGCGCCACCTTAATTACGCATGGCTCCTGCAAGGAGGGTAGCTGAGCCATTAAGTGTTGGGCTAGCGTGCACAGACCTCCTCTGGCTAATCGAGGACTGGGCATGGCCTCTTTGGAAAAAATGGTACACAGGCCCCCCTCGAGCAGACCGTTGGCCAGGCTCTCCATATCTTTCACTTAATGCATGAAGAGAGGTTTCAACCACTCTTTCTCACCTTTATTTACTTTAAGTGAAAACCAGGCTTGAGGTCGGATCAAATGGCGCCCGGAGAACGCGATGAACCTTTCGGCGATTGGACCTGACGTCTTTGGCCCCCTTCGCGCAACTCTTTTACTTCCCAGGTGACCACAGGCTGTGACCCTATGTTTACTCTCAAAGAAGCTTTCGACGTTCGTGGATAGGAAGAGGCTGATCCTTGTCCCTTGAAATCGCGATGAGAAAAACACCGAGATGGCTTGAGCTGGCGACATGCGTCCCCCTAGATCTGACAACTCTAAACTCACCCGATGATGCTGTGGGCCCCAATTCCCTGACGCTCTTGTTGCTTCGCGCATCGGGGATATGAGGGGGCTGCTTCTTGCGCTTCGAAATCGCGATGGGCGAAAAGGTGGGGAGCCTAATCGCGCCAGGTGTTCATTTTAGATGGATGGCTGAGACTGCCCCACGATACTGTGGGCCCGACTTTGGGCGCTTTCGACGCTTTCAGGGTTCGGGGTTTCGATATGTAGAACAACATAAAACCCTCACCCCTTGAACTTTCGAATGCCGAATCGTCGACGCGACTCGATCTCGTGCCACACGTCTTTGGATGGATGACTGCTATCTTTCCTGTATGTATATAGACGCTACCTATCGCGCAACTCCGCTAACCACGATTTCCCGTCGACCGTCAATATGCTTTTATAGATGAATCCAGGCCATTGACAACGTAATTTCACCCGCTTTCTCGATTGGAATCCTTAGAACGAGATTTTTCCATGCTGCGCTCGGGCGCTTCTCGTGCAACTTGCAGACTCGAATAATCTTGTGCCTAGGACAAGAAATGTCGCTAACATTAGGCTCCATGGGGGATAGAGTCGTCCCTGTGATGCTCTAAGAACTCATTCCGCAGCTTCAGTGCCCTTGCTGTTGGGCTATGGAGTCATGCTCAAAACATCCCACTGTTGAAAATACAGGCCGAAAAATAAAAGTAATAAAATAAAGCTACATGCTCAAAGGAGCTTATTTATATACAGTCCTAATGCTAATAAAATATTTTACATGGGCTAGGTGAAAGAAAACTTCCACCATAGCCATTCAAGCAGCTTCCTGGATAGAAGCTCCTTCCTTCTGTCGATGATCACCAACAGATAGTGTAACCGTGACAGCAGAACGACTACACTCTTCAACTTCTCCTCACAGGGTGAAGTTGAGATGAAATAGGGTGGCTCCAAGGCATAGGGGAAATGCCACTCCATGTACTCGCTGACAGGATCATAGAATGAGTGGAAAATTTTGGAAAATTGGTGACAGGCAGCCTCCTCTGCTACGCAACTGTTCTCATGTGGATGAATATCTCTGACAAGCACAGGTGAGTGGATAACTGTCATAGGGTCACTGATCTCGGGCAGTGGCTGCTCGTTGACTGGCTCTGGATAGGAAAAGAAATGTTTGCTTAGATGTTCTTCTGGTTCCTTTTCCTCTTCTTCTTGGCTCTCCCCCGGGTCAGATTCGTATTCATCATAAACAACCTCTTCGGGTAAATTCTTCTCTTACTCGTACTGCTCAACGTCTCCTGAAAGACTAAGATGGCTGATTTGCTCGTGATGATTTTCCTTAGTGAGCAGAGGACAAGGTTCTGCGACCTGCTCTTGGAAATCCAACATATCGAGCTCAGACTCTGATTCGTGACTGTCATAAGTGGGTTGGCTGCACTGATCAGCAAAAGGTGACGTGGGGTTCCGCTGCTCCTCTTCCATATAATCATCAAAGTCGAGGGGGAACAAAGCTTCTCCAACTTGTAGAAGTGGAACTATCCCCCGCTCCTCCGTTTCGACCCCGAATGTAAACACATCATGGGAGATCTCGTGAAGGAAAAGAGAACAATCCTCTTCCATAACTACATCTTCATCGTTTTGATCTGAGACAACAAGCTCATCGGGGGCAGATGTTAATGCGTTTATGAAATCTTCAATCATCTCCTTGAAAGATCCATCTAGAACATCTGCCTTGGAGACTGGAAAATCCTCCCCATTGTCCTCAGATTCCAACCTTGCATGTTGGGCAGTGAGAGATTTCACCTGCTCTATCAGTTCACTCAGAGCATCTTCTTCCCCTAGTCTTCTATCCTTACAGCCCTCATCATCATAGCCTTCATCAGACATAATCATATCTGGGAGGATTTCTTCTTCTTGGCTCTCCCATGGGTCAGATTCACAATGACCATAAATAGGACCCGTGGGAAAGCTTTGTTCATAATCGCCTTCAATAGAGCTGCTAAGGACCTCTGCTTCAAAGGATGGGAAATCCTCAGCACATTGTTCAGCTTCCCACCTGTCAAGTCTGGCAGTGATAGATTTTACCAGCTCCATAACTTCACCCGAAGCATCTTCTTCCTCCCCGAGATCTTCATAATCATCCATTGTAGAGATACCAAAATCCTCTGTACATCGCTCAACTTCCCACCTGTCAAGTGTGACAGTGATAGATTTTACTAGCTCCATAACTTCGCCCGAAGCAGACGAATGGGGAGGAGAAATGACTGATTTCTGATCCAGGTCATCCTCATAGCCTACATAAGAGACAACTCTATCTTGTATACATTTGTTGTAGTATCCCTCACAACAACTATGAAAAATCAACTCAGAGGGATAAAGCTCCTGACAATAGGCAGTGAACGCTGCATGGAATTCACCGAGTGAAGAAATGATAGTAGGGGGTAAAGAATGATACCATTTACGTGCATCCCCTGCTAACGAGAACATGAACATCTTTAGTAATACATCCTCATGATGTATCTCCCACTGACGCATGAGTTCATGAAACTCGCTGAGGTGTTGAGCAGGGTTGTCCCCTTCACATTTTCCAAATCTGGGCAAATAATCACCCCATTCATTCGGAGAGGGGACAACATTAGGAAAACCAAGAATAGCAGAAAAATCAAAAGGAGCAAACCTGCGAGCCAAGATCTTCTCCATCCAAACCAGTGGAGTCACCAATCGATCCTCGAATCATGGAGTCACCAGGTGAAAGATGCGCAGCTTCGAATGTGTCTGGTCCTTGTTCACCATCAAAAGCCAGATCCTAACGTTGTTGTTACCCCAGGAAGCTTCTCAAGCTGAGAGAGCAGCTGCTGAAACCTTCTCGAGAAAGCTCCTTAGGGTCAGCTTTCAGGTGTGCTAACAGTAGCCACAACTGAAACAGTGATGTGGAAACCCTGGAGTCGCCACAGTGGAGTCGCTAGGTGCACAGTAGCAATCTTTAAGGGCTCTGATGTCTGATGCACCTTCAGAATCAGAGGCTCAATGTCGTTCTGCCCAGGGAAAATCTTCAACTTTGTCGCTGGCAACGGCGCCAGAAATGTTAGCGTCGGAAGTCACTCCTGGATTGCTTGCAGGAGCAGAGCCCGACACCCATCAGTTTAATGTCATGATTTGTTTATAAAGGGATGATCAGATGGAAGTAAACTTAGAACAATATCGTCTCAACTCTAAAACTAGGCCAAGCATGCATGGGCAAGTGAGGTCTTAGATAAACTTCAAACAATGAGTTGTAATAAGGGTGAACAGGGGGAAGACTTGTATGAGAAGAGTGCGAGGGTTTGTCATAAACATCAGGTTCCTAACATATTGGAGAAGAAAGCGTCCAAACACAAGATCCTCTTATATTCAAACACAGAAGACCAGGGAATACAATAATGCAATGACAAATCCTTTATCATAACATAACTGTAATAATTCATGCGAATCATTCGATCATGAACTCTTTGGTATGAGACAAAAACATAGACGGAGTAAGGAAACTGTTTGTCATAAAACAAGAAATCTCAGATACAGATGCACAACTAGGAAACCAGAGTGGTTGTTAAAACTTTATAGTCGGGAGCTTTGCTCTACCATCGATAGATTACAAAATGCAAAGACCGAGTCTATATACTCAGGAAAATTCATCTCACAGAGGCGTGCCCAGTCACCCCAGGCTTGGTGTCTCTTCAATCAAACTCGTACTGATATTTTTCTTCAGGCGCCACCTTAATTACGCATGGCTCCTGCAAGGAGGGTAGCTGAGCCATTAAGTGTTGGGCTAGCGTGCGCATACCTCCTCTGGCTAATCGAGGACTGGGCATGGCCTCGTTGGAAAAAATGGTACGCAGGCCCCCCTCGAGCAGACCGCTGGCCAGGCTCTCCATATCTTGCACTTAATGCATGAAGAGAGGTTTCAACCACTCTTTCTTACCTTTATTTACTTTAAGCGAAAACCAGGCTTGAGGTCAAATCAAATGGCGCCCGGAGAACGTGATGAACCTTTCGGCGACTGGACTTGACGTCTTTGGCCCCCTTCGCGCAGCTCTTTTACTTCCTAGGTGACCATGGGTTGTGACCCTATGTTTACTCTCAAAGGAGCTTTCGACGTTCGTGGATAGGAAGGGGCTGATCCCTGTCCCTTGAAATCACGATGAGCGAAACACCAAGATGGCTTGAGTTGGTGACGCGCGTCCCCCTAGATATGACGGCTCTAAACTCACCCGATGATGTTGTGGGCCCCAATTCCCTGATGCTCTTGTTGCTTCACGCATCAAGGATATGAGGGGGTTGCTTCTTGCGCTTCGAAATCGCGATGGGCGAAAAGGCGGGGAGCCTAATCGCGTGCCAGGTGTTCATTTTAGATGGACGGCTGAGACTGCCCCTCAATACTGTGCGCCTGACTTTGGGCGCTTTCGACGCTTTCTGGGTTCGGGGTTTTGAGATGTAGAACAACATAAAACCCTCACCCCTTGAACTTCCGAATGTCGAATCATCGACGTGACTAGATCTCGCGCCACACGTCTTTGGATGGACGGCTGCTATCTTTCCTGTATGTATATAGACGCTACCTATCGCGCAACTCTGCTAACCACGATTTCCCGTCGACCGTCAATATTCTTTTATAGATGAATCCGGGCCATTGACAACGTAATTTCACCCGCTTTCTCGATTGGAAGCCTTAGAACGAGATTTTTCCATGCTGCGCTTGGGCGCTTTTCGTGCAACTTGCAGACCCGAATACTCTTGTGCCTAGGACAAGAAATGTCGCTAACACCACCTCCTTGAACTGATGAATTAGGAATCTCCTAAATTATTGGACAACCGTCCATGTTTAGATACATCCACAATGCTCCATCAAGTTGTCTCATGATCCTCATAAAGATATAATTCATAAAGTCCCCAATTATCTAAACAATCATCCATGTTGAGCTTTATCTACATTAGATCCCTTTCTATTTTCATGATGTGGGCCTCTTAAAATGTGTAAAATAACATATCTTTAGTAAGGTCATCACTATTGTTAGCATATTATGGATATTCAACAATGACTACATTTGCTACATGTGGTTTGTCTTTGAGCTTTTCGTAGAGAACATCATTAGCTCAAAATATTTAGTTCTAGGTCGTGTGGCCCATTTTCTTACAATAATGACATTCCATCTCCCCTTTGTCTTTAGCTAATCTACTACAATTGTATATTGGGTATAATGCAGTCTCAGGTCGAGGATCACCTTTTGTATCCCGTGCACTTGTTTTTTTTTTTTTTTTAGGAAAGAGAGATAAAATCATGTCTTTTAGAGTTTGAGAAGACATATTGACAATCTCTTGATCTGTCTCTACCAACATCAATCCCTAGGTCTTCATGCTCACATAGACTCTCTAGCTCTCAAACTATTGGAGTTGCAAGAGTGGAAAAATCATGTTTTAAAGGCCCGAGACTTTTGATTTCAAACTCCTAGACTCTTCCTTTCTTTGATACCATATTACAAAATGAGCTAGATCACTAAATGAGGAAATCCTAGATAGGGTTGAGTTGCATAACTAATCTCAAAGGAAGATACCCACAATAACACGATATGATATTATCAATGAATCATTGATGCATGTATTACAATGGAGTTCACCTCTTTATACATGATTACTCATTGAGAAAGTCATTTCCACTTATAAATGTGTGATAGACCATTCAACCCGAAAAGTGAACAAAAACATAAATTATAACTTAAAGTCATAAAGTGACTTTATTAAAAAGTTAAACCTTATATCCTAGCAACATCTATACACATGCATCACATATATAACATGAATAAATTAAATTGAAAAAAATAATAACATTTCTAAAAATTACAAATTAAAAAACTAACTTATAATTTAATAATAAAAATTAAAAAAAAAATATTTTAATAAAATAAATCAACATAAATCCTTTTTAATTGTGTATTTATCAAATATAAAAAGTAATCAAATTCTTTTAAGTAGAAACATTTTTATAAATAAAAAATTGAAAAAAAAATTACACCTTAAAAATTTAATAATTTCTTTAAATATTTAATAAATCTACAATTACACTAAATCTTTGATATTTTTTTTTTTCTTTTTAAATCCAATCTTTCAAGATATTACATTTGAATTTGAATAAGAATAAATACTAGATACAAAAGCAAAGCAAACATTGCATGATTTTCAACTTTTGCCCCTTTCTTTGGGTTATGTTAAGTGAAATCCTTAAATGATCGGAATAATCTTTCCATGTTGAAAATACATGGAATGAAACCTCCTTAAAAATGGGTTTACATTATTTTATAATAAATAAAAACAGAAAAGTCTTTAAACTAAGTTTTCTTAGTTGAATAAATACTAGATATGCATTGCATGATTTTCAACTTGCTCCTTTCTTTGGGTTATGCTAAGTGAAATTCTTACATGATTTTCAACTTGCCCCTTCCTTTGGGTTATGAACTTGCCCCTTCCTTTGGGTTATGCTAAGTTAAATTCTTAAATATTCGGAAGAGTCTTTCCATGTTGAAAATACATCAAATGAAGCAAAATGGGTTTACATTATTTTTTAATAAATAAAATCAAAAAGTATTTGAACTAAGTTTTCTCATTTGAAAATATATCAAATGAAACACTTTAGGAATTGGTGTATGGTTAAAGTTATAATTATTAAAATATAAATCTTTGATCTCTTTTGTTGACCATGACTAACTAATGATGTTATATTTCCATTTATTTATATTTTGTTGTTTTTTTACTAACTATAATCTCACCAACCTCTAAACTATTGATTGTTAATGTATTTAATGGCTTGTCTACATCTATTAAATATAACATAATTGATTCCTTCCTTAATCAAATGAGGGAATCTAATTATGTTTTTTTTTTAATATTTTATTCCAGAGAGACTTTTGTACTTTAGAAACAACAAGAAGGAAGAAGGAAGTTACATGTTGATATAGCAAAACCACTTTGCATCCTTTGCTACTTTTAGAAATGGGAAAGTTATAATTATGGAAGAAGTGGGTATGGATTTTTGAAAATTTTAATTAAATTTATTTAATGAGTATTTAATATTGAATTTTATTATTAAAAGAGATTTAAAGTTTTTTTTTTAGAATTAAAGAAGTCTTTATTTTCACATAGTAAATTATTACTATATGATTGTAAATAAAAAGTCGATAATGAAGGAAATTTGTTTGTAATTTAGATGTTGAATCTAGCACCAATCGTCTTTCCTACACAATGTGGTTAGGAAGGCCTTTGCTTAAATTATATTGTTGCATATCTCACCGTAAGTTATGAACCCATAAACATTAGTTTCTGAATCCAAGGAGATGAATGCAACTAAGGAATTGTCGATAATAATTAAAGTTATAGGTAGTTAATATTCAAAGAGAAATTCAACAATTTAACCCTTAGTGGGGCATTTTTAAAACTTCTATATATTAGGAATTGAAGATAAGATGCGACAATTTCATAAATAATCCAACGCCATCTAGAAGTCAAGGCTTTTTGTTGGCAACTTGTGTTATGTCTAACATGAAATCAAACTTTGAAGTTAAAATAAAGTCAAAATATCTTTGTGCATGAAGATGAATAACAATTTCATTGTCTAAAAAAGATCTTGAGTTGGATATTCTTCAAAGACGACCTTAAGCTATTGAACTTGCATATGATACCATCAGCAAGAAACAAATCTACATTAAGTGATCTTCTTTATCATGTATTTTGAGTTCATATATATTGTGTGTATGTATGTGTGTGGGAATATACATACACATACACACATATACTATGTATATATTCATTTTTCTATTTTTTTTTTAAAATTATTAACATAAAAAATATAATCATCCTTATAAAGTAAATATTTTTATGTCATCCTCTAATATATATATATAAACACTATATAACCATACAAAAATAACTTACAGATGAGCTTCTATATTATTTCATAATATCTTGACCCGATTTTCTTTAAAAATTCAGTGAAATAGTGAAAGCAAGGAAATCATTATAATTTTAATAAGTATGGACCACATCTCCATTCCTTTGGAATATGGCCCCTTTATATTCTTGCCTTTTATTGCCCTTTACGTTGGGTACATAACTATTATCAACATAGAACATATATGATATGTGTTAAATTGTACATAGTTAATACTAATTATTGAGGTTCATTTGTACAAGTTTATTAGCCATGGTAAACTATAGTGATGACAAATTTTCTCTATGAAATATTTTGAGTATATGCCGTGTTTAATAATTTGATATCGAGTGATGCCATCATACCATGGAATATAAAAGTAAAAGGTAGTTGCTTTGGTTCTAACTTTAGAAAGAAGGAAGGAATAAGGCATTTTATATTTCTTAAGGTTTACTCAAGGATAAAAAAATATGATGAAGTCATAAAGAATAAATTATATTATAGTGGTAGATGATAGTTATTACGTCGAAAGGCGTACACCTATTGATAATGGGCACATTTAATAGGTTTTTAGTTCTTAATAAGTTTTTTATGGAGGAGATTAAATCTGCCTAGAATATTCTTAGTGGTCACAATAAATGAATGACTATGATTTCATCCATTAACTTCCGAGCTGTTATAAAGACATCCGTTTATATGTTTACTTTTTTACATTTACCTAATCGTGTTTAAAAATTACTGTGTTCACTAACTTATTGCCACGTCTACCTGATTAAAAAATATTAAGATATTCGCACAGGTATTAAGACATTTCAGGTATTCGCACAGCCGTAAGCCACCTTTCGACGTTCACCAACCGCGAATTAACGACTGTGCTAGTACATATTAAATTAAAATTCGTGATTACATTTGAATTATAATTATTAAATTTAAATGAAATAAGTATTTCATGTTTAAATGGAATAAGTATATGAATATGATCACTTCATAAAAGATTATAAGATTAAAAATGCCTTGTAGTTTAACTAGAAAAAAAATTCCACTAATGTGATCGAAAAAAAATAAATTCAACATAACTAAGTAGAAGCTCTCACTTCAACAATAAATCATTGCAATGCCTTTGAAACTCAAAAGGAACGTGATGAAGGAGAGATTCCTAATCTAAACAGTAGAAATAAACAAGCAAAGTAGAAATAAATAAACCAGCAAAGTTGAGAAGAGTAGAGTGAAGAGATTGCACATAACACTAGGATGAAAGAATATGGGCAAGATAGGAAGAGGAGGAAGATTAAGAAATAACAACATAAAGCAAAAGGATAAGACCAAAGCCCCAAAAGAGAAAAAGGTAGTAACTAGGATCCTTTTGGCATAACAACATAAAGAAATAACAACATAAAGTAAAAGGATAAGACCAAAGCCCCAAAAGAGAAAAAGGTAGTAACTAGGATCCTTTTGGCATATGTTAGAGCCTTGAAAAAATTATTTGTTTTTCATTTAACTCTCTACCATGAAAAAAATAAAAAAAAAACTTAAATAAAACATAATCAAAACAAAACAACAAAATTTCAATCTCCACTTACTAAACATAAATACATTTTAAACATCTCAAACAATGTTTACATATGTTTTTTCAATATATTTTAGTTTATTATTAATTCATAAAATATAATATATAAACACTGGAAACAACAATTATAAAGAAAAACATAGATAAAAATATTTGGAAAAAACATAGATAAAAAATAATTATAAAGAAAAACATAGAATAAAATATCTCTTTCATCCTATTCAAAACAATTGTTGTTTTCAATAGGATGAAGGAGATATTTTATTTCTAATATTATACTTTTATAGTTTTGAATCATAGTAATACTTCTTTGTAGTTTTTACATTTTTTTTAAGAGAATAATCTTTATAGTTATTCTTGGTGATGTGAACCATAATACTTATCTATGGTTCTGAGCTCTCCGTTTCTCGGGGAGGGGAACTTCTTTGCGATTTTCAGAATGCTCTCTGCAATTTTGAATATTTTTTAGTTATGACTTCATCAACTTGTTAAACATTTGGGCGTGTGTTTGTAAATTAGTTATGGATTCTTCAACCGGCTGAGCACTTGGACATGTGAAATCCAGTGAGTCACTTTTTACTGTGACTCAATTTTAATTTAAAATATATTTATAATCTAGTAACTTGTGAAAATTGTAATGATCATAAATATAGCATACGCAGTAAATATAGGTTGATCTGTGTCAAAGTAAGTTGTAATGATCATAAATATAGCATACGCAGTAAAAATCCAAGCTTAAAAGGGTCAAGAATATTTATAAATGAAGACCTCATTCCCAAAGACCGAGCTAAATTAAGAAAGGAAGTTCAAAAGACAAAAGAAGTCGGGAAAGAAGGAAAATGAGAAATAATTAGAAATCGAAAAGTTATTGTTAGGGATAGAGACCAGAAAGATAATAATAAATAGGAATTTGGGACACTCGAGATCCTTTTTTGGCACTGTCATGGCTTTGTATGGTGCAAAGGTCCTATGATAAGTTGGATCCCGAGTGATATTGATATTATTTGTCTAGTTGAAACTTGGGAGCATGAGAAATCTAAGGTCCCTAACATAGAAGGATTTGTCTTGTGGTCGGCATGGAACAAAAAGTTCCACCGTAGAGGGATAGGAGGCATAGATTGTTATATTAGAAAGAGCATTTCTCATCACATTCAACTTCATAAGATTAACCCTCTCAATCAATACATTTGGATAGAAATTTCAGACACCAATACTACAAAGATGTATATAGAAATTTTCTATTTTTCACCTAATAATTCTACTTTTTATAAGAAAAACAATCTAGATAGCAATTGTCCCTATAGTAATTTAGAACAAGATATTTATAGTTTGAAAAATGAAGGTAATATCCTCTTGCTAGGAGACTTTAATGCTAGGACTGCAACTAAACAAACTACTCTTTTAAGCAATGATTCCAACCATAATCCTTTATGGTTAGATGAGGACCTTGTTTTATATCATAGCTAGAAAAGAAGCTCTGAGACCTAATTGAGAATTTGTTTGGTACTGAGTTGGTCAAGCTCTGCAGCTGATCCAGATTATTTTCGGCACGAAATGGGAGCGTAGATATAACACCGAAATATACAGAGATATTGCAAGAGCGACAATAACATTACATAGATATATCAGAAATATAACAAGCGGCACAGATATACAATAATACACAATTTCTATTAATGAGCGAAATGTACAAAACTGTAGAAATACAGAGTGAAAGACTCGCTAGAATGGTGGTAGCTTATATCTAAGAAGAGATGTGACGGCTACTCGCATTCAAAAGAAGATGATTACAATGAGGCTCTAAAATCATTTTTAACATAAATAAAATCCAAAACCCTAACCCTAGAAGATGAAAAACCAACAGTTTTGTGGACCCCATTTTGGGTAGTTTGGTGTATCAACTTCCAGAGAGCGTAACTTTGACATACAATCTCCGTTTGGGGTGCATGATAGCTTGTTATAAATCTATCGTCGAGGAGATTAATTTTGAGGGCTCAAGCAGAGTCGCCAACTATCATTGAGGTGCTCAATTCGAAAAAACTTCATTTAGGCCCTCAAAATGCCCCCAAAAGTTTAGTAACCGAAAACCTGGTAAAAATAGTAAGTTGCTAGAAGACTGTTTTGTGCCCATTGGAATAATTGGGTGACCACCGATATCCCCCTGGATCAATCCTCCCTCCTTAGGAAGCGATGGTATCCATTTCGTTGAGTGCTTGAGGGAGAGGGAAAATTGTTTACTGAATCTGCATCTTGATGAGATGCTTGCCTTGCTGGAGAAGTTGTGTTGCTTAGCTTGTTGAAGGTTGTCAAGAACCTATGGCTGGAAGGGTTGGACCTTTTTAACCAGTCTGGCTACATGAGATGCCTGTGTGTAGAAGGAATATTTACGCTTTGCTACAATCTTGTCGACCTGCTTCTGCTGGATAGAAGGTGCTTGGACCGAGGCTGAAGTGGTTGCGGTGGTATTTTGTTCACATTTTGAATAGACTGTGAAGAAGCTGAATTTTGTAGTATGAGATACTACCTTGTGTCATCTTTTAGGTGGGATAGTAGTTGGAAATACCTCTAGTATCCTGTAGAGATGACCCCCTAGAGTAAAAATGACACTACGGGGTTAAGACTCATAAATAAAATGGCACTTCGACATATATGGCTGGCCCAAAAGAACATCACATACATCCAATGGGAAAACATCACATAATATCTCATCTTTGAAGGGATGGATGCCATATGGAAATCAACACCATTGGCTGACATGGAGATCTCTTTCTTGGCAAAGCCACCCGATGTTGTATAGCTACGGGTGTGGTGTTGTCGACAATCCCAATTGTCTGATGACCTCTGCTGAGATGAGGTTATTCTAGCTTTCTCTTTCAACAATTAAATGCAACGAGGTCCCTTCATCCACATATGTGAATGGAAGAGGCACTCCCCCTCTTCAGAATCTGTTGGTTCTTCTGGTTGAATTGTTGTGGTCGCGATAGTAGCAGTGGGGTCTCTGTCGATGATCTGTCTTCTCCCATTATTTTCTGAATCAGACTCTGAATCAGGGTTTGTCTCCTTGTCTTTGATCTCGACCACTAATTACTGTTTTGAGTGACATTAATCAATGTTGTTCCATGGGATTTTTTGGAAACGCACCACTTTCCAGTGTCCTTCTTCATCTTTCCATGACCCTTCTTTTCCTGTGGCTTGGACTAGTTTTTTGAAGGTTGGTTGTTAGGGATGTCTTTACCATACTTTGGTTGTTGCGTATTTGTAGACCCGAACTCCTGTTTGTTCCGGTACTTAAATTTATGCTCGATTTTAACAACATATCGATAAGAAACACCCAGTGATGAGATGTCTAGAAAATCCATTTTAATTTAGATGTATCTTTGTAGAGCCCGACGGTATTTAAGAACCAAATGTCCCTTGGAGTCTTTGATACCTAGCTTGGTGTGAAAGGTATGGAAGGTATTGATGAAATGCGACATTGCTTGGCCCCTCTCTTGCTGCAGTGTGGTCCATCTCATATACTGGTCGTCATAGTTTCCAATATGGTAATGTTGTTCCTTGATCACATCCACAAAAAAATCCCAAGTGGAATTGACCCCATATATTCCAGAATCCTTTGTGGAACTTTGCTCCCAGTAAGTTTCCCACCAATGTTTGACATGGGGGAGAGCCTTAAGGAGTGTGAAGGTGATATTTTCCCCGTCGGAGAAATTATGAACAAAGAAATAACCTTCTAGCAGATTTAACCATTTTTCTAGGGCATCAACATCTATCTATCCTTCAAATATGAGAATATCAAAATTAACCTGTAACTTGAAAGGAGAGGTGCCTTCAAAGTGGCTACTTGATGAAGACACACTGGTTGTTATCAACAAGCGTTAAAGGATGTGGGAAAAATTCTCCATCATTTCGTTCCTCTATTGCGTGAGAGCTTGCTCAAGCAACATATTAATAGAATCGTCTGTTCTGTCATTTTTATTTTCTTCCACCATGGAGGGTTTCTCGGGAGTGCAAGAGCGATGGTCCTCAAGATAAACAAGATTGAGACCCAACTTGCTATACTCAGACCTTGTTGAGGACATGCAGTGAAAAAAATGATCAAGAGCAGTCTGCTCTGATACCATTGATCCAGATTATTTTCAGCACGAAATGGGAGCGGAGATATAACACAAAAATATACAGATATATTGCAAGAGTGACAATAATATTACAAAT
>ML780662.1:815874-833325 GCA_009831015.1 Picea engelmannii | reverse complement strand
ATATATATATATATATATATATATATATATATATATATATATATATATATATAGTAATACACAATTTCTATTAATGAGCGAAATGTAAAAAACTGTAGAAATTCAGAGTGAAAGACTCACTAGAATGGTGACAACTTATCTCTGAGAAGAGATATGACAACCACTTACATTCGAAAGAAGATGATTACAATGAGGCTCTAAAGGCCTTTTTAACATAAATAAAATTCAAAACCATAACCCTGGAATATGAGAAGCCAACAGTTTTGTGGACCCCGTTTTGGGTAGTTTAGTGTATCAACTTCTCAGAGGTGTAACTTTGGCATACGATCTCCGTTTGGGGCGCATGATAGCTCGTTGGAAATGTATCATCGAGGATATTGTTTTTGGGGGATTAATAAGAGCCTTTGACTACCATTGAGGTGCTCTATCTAAAAAAAACTTCATTTAGGCCTGCAAAATGGCTCTAGAAGTTTAGGAATTGAAAACCTGCTAAAAATAGTAAGTTGCCAGAAGACTATTTTGTGCCCGTTGGAATAGGTGGGTGGTGACCGATATCCACCTGGATCAACAACTCTCAAGACATAATAATTTGCAATGGAGTAATGAAGTGGCCAAACTCCAACCAAATGACTTGTATTCATGGGCTAGGCAGTAGTGTCGGAGATTATGTGATATCTGATATCCCCCTTCCAACCAAATAACAATTTTTGACCTTTTAAATGACCATGAAACTGACTCTGATCATATACTTTTAACCCTAACTCTAAACGTTTCCATGCACAGGAGCGCCATTGAAGAGAATTCTGATAATCAAAGGCAATTGTGCTTTGACAAAAGTAAAGTTGACCTTTTCTTAAAGGATTTAAATAATAAATTAAATCTCCTAACTTATAAGGACAACATTGAACAACTCTATCATAATTTTACAACTACCATTTCCACTTCTATTAACAAGTTCTCTTTTGAGGTGTCATGTAAAAAGAACAATAGAATGACCAACCCTTGTTATGATAAAGAATGTAAAATTGCTAGGAAAGCCATTAGGGATGCTTCTAATGAGTCCTTAAAACTAGATAATATCAATACATACAAATCCCTAATTAAAAGGGAAAAAAGGTACTATATCAATAAAAGGAAAGGGAAAATTTCACAACTATCTAAGTTGGATCCTAATAAGTTCTGGAGCCAAATTCTAAACCACAATACTAAAGAAAATAATATGATTCCCTGAAAGGACTGGTATTCTTACCTTAAAAGTATTTACGAGTTCCCTAATGCCATGAACACCATTCCTATTGTCCCTAGAGAGGATGAAGTTTTTTCTTTAGATGACATAGAGTTTGGGGTTAAGTGACTTACGAATGGAAAAACTAAGGACATTGAAGGCTACCTAGCTGAAATTTTTAAAATCAGAGGGCCTATCCTTATCCCTCACATACACAAGCTCTTCAATTTAGCAGTCAAGCAAGGCTTCCCTAAAACTTGGACACAAAGCCTCATTGTTCCTATTTTTAAAAATGGGGATAGAAAAATTCCCTCTAATTATAGGACCATTGTGATTAGCCCGATTTTAGCCAAGATTTATGGAATTATTTTGGAAAAGAAGATTAGCCTTTGGCTAGAAATTCATGGTAAAAGAGATAAAGGCCAGAACAAGTTTAGGAGATATCATTCAACTATGGAACATATTTTTAGCTTTAGGATCATTGCAGAGGAGTTTCGCAATAGTAAAACCAATCTTTTTTGTTGTTTTGTTTACTTTAGAAAATCTTTTGACATGGTTCCTAGGAAAAACCTTTGGAATAGGTTGGAAGAGATAAAAGTGCCTCTTGAGTTGAACATTGATACAATAAGGATGTATGAGAATGTTATTTATAAGTTTAAGAACACCGAGGGCTGGTCGAAAGAGATTAACTGCAATATTGGAGTCAAACAAGGTTGTCCCTTCTCCCCTACCCTTTTTGATCCAAAATGGATCCAAGAACCAAAGTGGGTCCAGGAAGGCCTAAAAATCAAAGTGCTTAGAATCACTTCAAAATGTATGTGTACATAGGCCTCGTCATTACGAACTCAACACAACTTGAAATGGCTCAAACAAACATCGTATGAGAAAGATATCACGTTCTGTTCGTTTTGACAATTAGGCAAATTTTTTTATGACTGTGCAGTCTGTATAGTGCTGACGTGGAAGCTGACCGTACTGGCCATACAACCATACAATGATGTGGCAGAGGAATGGCATGTTGACTCGACATGTGTGGTAGACATGGATGAATCATACTTTGACATGTGACATATTATTTGGTGAAAGCAATGGTGCCACGTGGCCCAGTCGTGCACTACCACGTGGCACCCCTCCATTGGTTGTATTGGAAAAAATTATATGGACTCCACAAGAGTCGAACCCGTGACCTCCGAGTTGGGGGGGAGCGCTTTGGCAGGGCTAGGCTACCAGCCCGTCCACGTTAGTACTTGTTAACTATAGTGTAAAACTTTTATTTGAATTGTAACAAGTTTCATTTGGAAGACTAAAAGGGTTAGGGCCTAGCCCCAACCCCCTCGCTGAAGAATACCACAAAACCTTAACATGTGTCTACACTGTTTATGTTTGGCACGTGGGTTATGGTTAGGTGTAGCCCCATTTTTGTTATCCTGCGGTTCTATTCATAGCATATAACCACAATATATGACCTCCAATCAACCTTTGTCATGGATTTGTGGGGATAGCACTCGGTCGGCCGGGCTAGCCTGCCGACCGAGGTGAGTGACCAATCTCTAGGAACCAGAGGCCCAACGAAATGTGAAAATGTGGAGCTTAGGGGTGAGGCCATATGGCCATTCTAGTGACCAAGGGCCAGGGGCTAGGGGATAAAGACCAATGTGCCAGCTAGCCCAAGGACACATGGAGTCTACCATATGACTAGGAGCCCAAGAATAGGGGGCTGAAAATCAGGGGCTACAACAGATGAGGGCACGTGGAGTTCAGGGCTGTGGACACATGGCCACACATGCGACCAAGGGCCAAAGTTTGGGGGCTAACGACCAGGGGAGCGCCAACCTATGGACACATGGCCTTGTCCCATGTGACCTAGAGCCCGAATATAAGGGGTTGCACCTAATATTTTTCAATTTTTAGGTTTTTAACTATATGTTAATATTTTATTTGATTTTTTAGTTGTTTTTGGGAGATTTTGGCCATTATTGGAGGATTTGGAGCTCTTTTTGAGGCCAGATCTTGGGGGGAAGTTGGGAGTTTGTTGCCAACTTCAAGCCTATATAAACCAGAGGTTCTTGGAAGCCTTGGGACAGGTTCAGAAGAGGAGAGATGCTAAATAATTGTAAAGCCAAAGTCATTTTTATGCAAGGAAGCCATCGAGGAGAGAAACTTTGCCTGCCATTTCCGGGAGCTTCGTTCATCCATTTTTAGTGCCGTTAGTTGTGTTCGGTTCTTGGGATCTATCAGAACACATGAAGATCATTTTGTAATCCATTTGACACTTATTAGATGTAATTTTGAATCTTTTAAGAGAAATAAGAAAGCCTCACCCACTGAGACAAAGGCCCTGAGACGTAGGCGATATTGCCAAACTCTGTTAAAAAAATTTGTTGTTATGGTTTACTGATTCTTGTGCTTATTTCCATATATGTATATTTTTTTATGGATGCCATGTTACATCATTAATTTTTCCTCTTTCTTCAATTTCTTAAATGGTAAATGAAATCATGTTTAAAAACTCAGCCACATTCTTTAAAAGATCTTTTTGGATCAAGTGGTATCAGAGAAGGTTGACAATTGGTTTTTGAGTTTGCATGATTACCAGGGAAAGGCTGAATCATGGTGAAGGAAATCTTGTTGAAGAGAATCCTAAGATTGGATTGAGAAAGAGGACTTCTCAAAGCAAGAATATGGCATCGAAAGAGGGACTTTGTCACAACGAGATAGAGTTTCAAAAGACCTTATTCACAATGTCGGAGATGGTAAAGGTTTTATATGATGATTACTTGGAGCGGAAGAGACCGATTCTAGGTGAATCTTCAAAGGCCAAAAGGAGATGATCCTCCTGAAACTCCTCCTTCACCTCCTTCTTCCCCATCAATTTCTTCTTCTTCAAGTACAAGTTCCAAGTCCACCACAAGAAAACATTCCCATAAACATAAAAATGATATGCCTTTACTTAAGCTTGATGTGAAATTTTAATTACCCATGTATGATGGTGAAGTCAATGCAGAGAGGCTTGATAACTGGGTCAGACAGATGGAGGTTTATTGTAGTGTGCAATATATCAAGGATGAGGCAACTTGAATCAAATTGGCATCGCTTCGACTTGCAGGCACAACACTCATCTGGTGGCAAAGCAAGTTGCAAAATGGAACACAACAAGTGGGTAATGTATTTCCATCATGACAATTTTTTGTTTCTGCACTTAGAAAACAATTTTATCCTTTGGGTTATAAAGAGAAGGCTTTAATTGAATGGAAAGGTCTTAAACTAAGAAAGGGACAAACAATGCAAGAATACACAGATGAATTTATTAAGATGAGATTAATGTTAGACATTCCATTACATACCCAAGAAACTCTTATGAAGTATATAGGAGGTTTCCCTGCACATATTCGTAACACTGTATTTATGTTTGGACCTACTAATATTGATGAGGTTTATGTTCAAGCAACATACATTGAGGCATGGAAAACATGAGTTGGTGTATTAGGGGAATTTTCTTTGAGAAAAGAGGACAAAAGGAAGTGGAATGGCAAGAAGGAAAATTGAGTGGCAAGAAAGGAAGATAAGCTGTCTTGCAAGCATTGCAAGAAAGAAGGGCATGATGATGAAAATTGCTGGAAATTGCATCCCAAGAAGAGACCAAATTGGTTCAAAGAGAGGAAAGGGAGGCAACCATGTGTAGCAACATCACAACCAACATACTTGGGATCAGATTCGGGTGATGAATCTAAAATCACAACGGTTGGTTTGACAGGTAAAATATGTGATGGATATGATTCTAGAAGTAAATTGTTTCACATAAGGGTCATAATGAGGCATACTAAGGTCGACACATTGATAGATAGTGGATCTCAATCTAACTTGATTTCAGAGGAAGTGGTTAAACAATTGGGATTAAACACTTAGATGCATCATAAGCCTTACTCACTTAAATGGATACGCAACAACCATAAATTGCACATAACAAAGCAATGCATATTAAAGTTTGCAATTTCATCTAAGTTTGTGGATGAGGTAACGTGTGATGTGGTGCCACTTAATAAATGTGGAATGGTCTTATGTAGTCCTTATTTGTATGATCACAAAGCAATATTCTACAGGGAACAAAATCAATATCACTTAATCAAAGTAGACTAGGAATATGTTGTACATGCTCATCCCTTAAAAGAAAATCAATCTCTTCAAACAATGGAACAATTAAGGAAGGAAGCTCATGCAAGAAACACACCTATAATTGTCCCAAATCAAGCAATTGATCTGAAGCAAGAACATGAGATGATTATAGAATGGAAGATCAACCACACTTTGCTTCAAAATAAGCTAATGTCGTGAAAGTAATACAAACATATTAGCTCATTTGTATTCATATTTATGATGTTATCATTGCTAATGTTGTCAACATGGATGATAGTGGCTTCAATAATATGTGACTGAGTACAAGTGGATAACAATGTGTTGTCAGTTGTCATGGTTTTTTTGCAATTGATCTTGATGAGACAGGTGCACAGGACAGAGTTTAAAGACAAAAAACAAGTGGGGTGGCCTATCCCGCAATTGATGACTGGTTAGTATCCTTTTGGAGGAAAAAAAGGTCTTAGTGGGGAGGCGTGATCCAAAATGGATCCAAGAACCAAAATGGGTTTAGGAAGGCCTAAAAATCAAAGTGATCAGAATCATTTCAAAACACACGTGTGTGTAGGCCTCCTCATTATGAACTCAACACAACTTGAACGAGCTCAAATGGACGTCATATGAAAACGATATCACATTCTGCTCGTTTTGACAATCAGACAAAATTTTTGATGACTTTGTAGTCTGTACAATGCTGACATGGCAGTTGACCGTACAGGCCATACAATGATGTGGCAGAGGAATGGCATGCTGACTAGAAAGGTGTGGCAAATGTGGACGAATCATACTTTGACACATGGCATATTATTTGGCGAATGTAATGGTGCCACGTGGTCTAGTTGTGGGTTGCCACGTGGCACCCCTCTGTTGCTTGTATTGGAAAAAATTGTATGGAATCCACAAGAGTTGAACACGCGACCTCCGGGTTGAGGGGGAGCGCTTTGGGAGAGATGGGCTACCAGCCCACCCACGGTAGTACTTGTTAACTATAGTGTAAAACTTTTATTTGAATTGTAACAAGTTTCATTTGGTGGACTAAAAGGGCTGGGGCCTAGCCCCAGCCCCCCCCGGAGTGCATACCATAAAAGCTTAACATGTGTCCACACTGTTTATGTTTGGCGCACGATATGTGGTTAGGTGTAGCCTTGTTTTTTTCAGCCCACGGTTCTATCCATAGCATAGAACCACACCATATGACCTCTAGTCAACCTTTGGCGCAGATTTGTGGGGATAATGCCCGGTCGACTAGGCTAGCCTGCCGACCAAGGTGCGTGACCAATCACTAGGAACCAGGGGCCCAACAAAATGTGAGTGCGTGGAGCTTAGGGGTGAGGCCATATGGCCATGCCAACGACCAAGGGTCGGGGGCTAGGGGATAAAGACCAGCGTGCCAGCTAGCCTAAGTACACATGTAGTCTACCATATAAACAGGAGCCCGAGAATAGGGGGCTAGAAATTAGGGGCTACAATGGATGAGGGTGCGTGGAGATCAGGGTTGTGGGCACATGGCCACATATGCGACCAAGGGCCGAAGTTTGGGGGCTAACGACCAGGGGCATGCCAGCTATGGACACATGGCCTTGTCCCATGTGACTCGGAGCCCGAAGATAATGGGATGTGCCTAATATTTGCCAATTTTTTGGTTTTTAACTATATGTTAAGATTTTATTTGATTTTTCTTCTGTTTTGGGAGAGTTTGGCCATTATTGGAGGATCTGGAGCTCTTTGTGAGGCCAGATCTTGGGGGGAAGTTGGGATTTTGTTGCCAATTTCAAGCCTATATAAACTAGAGGTTCTTGGCAGCCTTGGGACAGGTTTAGAAGAGGAAAAACACTGAAGAATTGTAAAGCCAAAGCCATTTTTATGCAGGGAAGCCATCGAGGAGAGAAACTTTGCAGGCCATTTTCGGGAGCTTCATTCATCCATTTTCAGTGCCGTCAATTATGTTGGGTTCTTGAGATCTAGAAGAACACAACCAGATCATTTTGTAATCCATTTGACACTTATCAGATGTAATTTTTAAGATTTGAAGAGAAATAAGAAAGCCTCACCCACTGAGACAAAGGCCCAGAGACATAGGCGATATTGCCGAACTCCGTTAACAACTTTTGCTATTATGGTTTGCTGATTCTTGTGCTTATTTCCAGATCTGTATATTTTATTATGGCTTCGATGTTACATCATTAATTCTTCCTCTTTCTTCAATTTATTAAATGGTAAATGAACTTATGTTTTAAAACTCAACCATAGTCTTTGAAAGATCTTTTTGGATCAAGTGGTATCAGAGTAGGTTGACGGTTGGTTTTTGAGTTTGCATGATTACCAGGGAAAGGCTGAATCGTGGTGAAGGGGATCTTGTTGAAGAGAATCCTGAGATTGGATCGAGAAATAGGACTTCTCAAAGCGATAAGATGACATCAGAAGAGGGACTTTCTCATGACAAGATAGAGTTTCGAAAGACCTTCTTCGCCATGCCGGAGATGGAAAAGGTTTTATATGATGATTACTTGGAGTGAAAGAGACTGATTCTAGGTGAATCTTCAAAGGCCAAAAGTGAAGAAGGAGATGATCCTCCTAAACCTCCTCCTCCACCTCCTTCTTCCCCATCAACTTCTTCTTCTTCAGGTACAAGTTCCAAGTCAATTGCAATAAAACATTCCCATAAACATAAAAATGATATGCCTTTAGTTAAGCTTGATGTGAAATTTGAATTACCCATATATGATGGTGAAGTCAATGCAAAGAGGCTTGATAATTGGATCAGACAGATGGAGGTTTATTGTAGTGTGAAAAAAATCAAGGATGAGGCAACTCAAATCAAATTGGCATCGCTTTGACTTGCAAGCACAACACTCATCTCGTGGCAAAGAAAGTTGCAAAATGGAATGCAACAAGTGGGTAATGTATTTCCATCATGGCAATTTTTTGTTTCTGAACTTAGAAAGAAATTTTATCCTTTGGGTTATAAAGAGAAGGCTTTAATTGAATGGCAAGGTATTAAACTAAGAAAGGGACAAACAATGCAAGAATACACAGATGAATTTCGTAAGATGGCATTAATGTTAGACATTCCATTACATACCCAAGAAACTCTTATGAAGTATATAGGAGGTTTACCTGCACATATTTGTAACACTATATTTATGTTTGGACCTACTAATATTAATGAGGTTTCTGTTCAAGCAACATACATTGAGGCAGGTAAAACACGAGTTGGTGTATCAGGGGAATCGTCTTCAAGAAAAGAGGACAAAAGGAAGTGGAATGTCAAGAAGGAAAATTTAGTGGAAAGAAAGGAAGAGAATCTCTCTTGCAAACATTGCAAGAAAGAAGGACATGATGATGACCATTGCTGGAAATTGCATACCCGAGAAGAGACCGAAGTGGTTCAAAGAGAGGAAAGGGAGGCAAAAAGTTGCAACAACATCATGACCAACAGACTTGGGATCGAATTCAAGTGATGAATCTAAAATCACAAAGGTTGGTTTGACAAGTAAAATTGGTGATGGTTATGATTCTAGAAGTAAATTGTTTCACATAAGGGTCATAATGAGGCATACTAAGGTTGACACATTGATAGATAGTGGATCTAAATCTAACTTGATTTCAGAGGAAGTGGTTAAACAACTGGGATTAAACACTCAGATGCATCATAAGCCTTACTCACTTAAATGGATAAGCAACAACCATAAATTGCACATAACAAAACAATGCACATTAAAGTTTGCAATTTCATCTAAGTTTGTGGATGAGGTAACATGTGATGTGGTGCCACTTAATGAATGTGGAATGGTCTTAGGTAGTCCTTATTTGTATGATCACAAAGAAATCTTCTACATGGAACAAAATCAATATCACTTAATCAATGCAGGCCATGAATATGTTATACATGCTCATCCCTTAAAAGAAAATCAATCTCTTCAAACAATAAAACAATTAAGGAAGCCAACTCATGCAATAAACAAACCTATAATTATCCCAAATCAAACAATTGATCTTAAGCAAGAACATGAGATGATTGTAGAATGGAAGATCAATCACACTTTGCTTCAAGATAAGCTAATGTCGTGCAAGTAATACAAATATATTAGCTCATTTGCAGTCATATTTCTGATGTTATCATTGCTAATGTTGTCAACATGGATGATAGTGGCTAACAATATGCTGTTAATTGTCATGGTTTCTTTGTAATTGATCTTGATGAGACAGGTGCACATGACAAAGTTTAAAGATAGAGAATAAGTGGGGTGGCCTATCCCACAATTGACGACTGGTTAGTATCCTTTTGGAGGAACAAAATGTCTTAGTGGGGAGGCATGATCCAAAATGGATCCAGGAACCAAAATGGGTCTAGGAAGGCCTAAAAATCAAAGTGCTCAAAATTGCTTCAAAACAGACATGTGCATAGGCCTCATCGTTACGAACTCAACACAAATTGAACGGGCTCAAAAGGACATCGTATGAGCAAGATATCGCGTTCTGTTCGTTTTGACAATCAGGAAATTTTTTTGATGACTATGTAGTTTGTACAGTCTATATAGTGTTGATGTGGCAGTTGATCATATAGTCCATACAGTCGTACAATGACATGGTAGAGGAATGGCATGCTGACTAGATAGGTGTGGAAGACGTGGATGAATCATACTTTGACACATGGCATATTATTTGGCGAATGTAATGGTGTCACGTGGCCCAGTCATGGGCTGTCATGTGGCACCCCTCCGTTGGATGTATTAGAAAAAATTGTATGGACTCCACAAAAGTCAAACCCACAACCTCCGAGAAGGGGGGGAGTACTTTGGCAGGGCCCGTATACCAACCTGCCCATGATAGTACTTGTTAACTATAGTGTAAATTTTTTATTTAAATTGTAACAAGTTTCATTTGGTGGACTAAAAGGGTTGGGGCCTAGCCCCCCCCCCCCCTCGACACATACCATAAAACCTTAACATGTGTCCACAGTGTTTATGTTTGGCGTGCGGGCTATTGTTAGGTGTAGCCCCGTTTTTGTTAGCCCATGGTTCTATCCATAGCATAGAATCACACCATATGACCTCCAATCAAATTTTGGCATAGATTTGTGGGGATAGTGCCCGGTCGGTCGGGCTAGCCTACTGACCAAGGTGCGTGACCATTTTCTAGGAACTAGGGGCCCAATGAAATGCGAGCGCGTGGAGCTTAGGGGTGAGGCCATATGGCCATGCCAACGACCAAGGGTTGGGGGCTAGGGGATAAAGACCAATGCGCCAACTATCCCAAGGACACATGGAGTCTACCATATTACCAGGATCCCGGGAATAGGGGGCTGGAAATCAAGGGCTACAATGTATGAGGGTGCGTGGAGTCCAGAGCTATGGACACATGGCCACACATGCAACCAAGGGTCAAAGTTTGGGGGCTAACGACTAGGGGCGCGCCAACCTATGGAGACATGGCCTTGTCCCATGTGATTTGGATCCCGAAGATAAGGGTCTGTGCCTAATATTTTCCAATTTTTGGGTTTTTAACTACACGTTAAGATTTTATTTGATTTTTCAGCTGTTTTTGGGAGATTTTGGCCATTATTGGAGGATCTTGAGCTCTTTTTGAGGCCAGATATTGGGGGAAAGTTGGGAGTTTGTTGCCAACTTCAAGCCTATATAAGCCAAAGGTTATTGGAAGCCTTGGGACATGTTCAAAAGAGGATAAATGTTGAAGAATTGTAAAGCCAAATGCATTTTTATGCAGGGAAGCCATCGAGGAGAGCAACTTTGCGGGCCATTTCTGGGAGCTTCGTTCATCCATTTTCAATGTCGTCAATTGTGTTGGATTATTGAGATCTAGCAGAACACAACGATATCATTTTGTAATCCATTTGACACTTATAGATGTACTTTTGAAGCTTTTAAGAGAAATAAGAAATCCTCACCCACTGAGACAAAGACCCGAAGACGTAGACAATATTGCCGAACTCCGTTAACAAATTTTGTTGTTATGGTTTGTTGATTCTGGTGCTTATTTCCAGATCTGTATATTTTATTATGGCTTCCATGTTACATCATTAATTCTTCCTCTTTCTTCAATTTATTAAATGGTAAATGGACTCATGTTTTAAAACTCAACCATAGTCTTTAAAAGATCTTTTCAGATTACTTTTTGGCATATACATTGACAAGTTAGAAGATTGCTTGGAAAAATCAGGTTTTGTCAGCCCTAGTCTCACTGGTATAGTCATCAATCTTATTATTTATACCGATGATATCGTTCTTATGGAAAGGAGTCCCCATGATATTGAAAACCAACTAAGAATCCTCAGGGATTTTTTATCTAATATGGGTATGACTGTTAATACTAATAACACTAAGGTCATGATTATTAAATCCAATAATATCACTTATGATACCTTTGTTTATGAAAACAAGAACTTGGAGGAAGTGACTTCATACAAATATCTTGGAATTGATATTCACCAAAAGTTCAACTGGAATTATAGCATTGAGAAAAGGATTATTGGGGGATGAAAAGCTTATTATGGGCTTGAAAACAATTATAAATCACCTGGTATTTGGATTTTGGATAAGAAGAAACTCCTCTTTGAGACTCTTGTTACACCTGTTATTCTTTATGGATGTCAATTCTAGGGATGTAGTATCTCTCGTGAATCTTGGAGAAAGATATAGAAAATACAAAATAATTTTATAACCTATAATCTCAAAATTAAAGGAAATACGCCCCATCCCATCCTCCTCTTAGAAACAAGCCTCTCCCCCATTGAGAGAACAACTATGACTAGATACCTAATGTATAAGAACAAATCAAACAACATGAAAGACAAGAGTCTTCCTAAAATTTCCTCAAAATCGAGTCGTAACCACCATCGACTCAAGCAAGGATGGCATAAAGATGTCTAGTCTTGGCTAAACTATCGGGGAATCATGGAAGACACCATTTTGAAGAATAAATATACTATTAAAAATATCATCAAATCATAATTTAAGGAGAAAATGTGGTGTCATAAAGAGTTAGAGGAAAAAATAAAATTAAGGTATTATAAGGATGTAACCAACCCTAATCTAGAAGATCAAAACTATCTATCTGTTTTGACAAGTGTAAAGAAAAAAATAAGAATTTCTAAGATAAGAACAAATTCTCATGAGCTCCATAGTGAAACTGGGCGTTGGTCAATTCCTAAAATTCCATGGGATGAAAGCGTGTGTCACCTTTGTTACACTAATAAGGTTGAAGATAAAAATCACTTTCTCTTAGATTGTCCAGCCTATACCCATATTAGATCTCATTTTCAAAATATTTGTCTCACTACCAACCTTCCTAACCTCTTAACTCAACAAAACTATGGTGATATTGGAAAGCTTCTCTTAATGCTTTTCGAGCACATAAACAAAATTCTAAAGAATAGCAAGTAATCACTTACCGTCTTAAGGTCCAATAAACCAATTCGGTCTTAGTGGATGTTAATCATCATCATCATATTTTAAATATTTTTGATTTTAAATATAATATAATCAATTAGTATATATTAATGGTTTTATTGAATTTAAAAGATGAGTTTAATCCATTATTACCATATTATTAAGTAATTAATTATTTTCATACTAGTAAATTGATGGTATTTTAAATACTTCTTATTTTAAGTATAATATGATCAATTAGTATATATAATAATGGTTTTATTTAATTTAAAAGATTAGTTTAATCACCATATTATTAGGTAATTAATTAGTTTCATACTAGTAAATAGATGTTGAAAGTCTTAAATTAAATATTCTAATAATTACAAGTTTATTAAAAACATCATTTACAAATATAATAAAACATTCCTTAAGTCAATTGGGTTTAGCCTGAGTGGTTTTTGTTGAGGGGTGTTTTCCCCCCACCTAGGTTCAATTCCTAGGTGGGTTTCTCTAGGCCCTACTACGATTAAAAAAGAAGAAGAAGAAGAAGAAGAAAACATTCCTTAAATTTTCCTTACTAAAAAAAAGTAAATCCAATAATTGTATAGAGAGGCACTTTCTATTGCCCATCCAAGTTATTCCACAAAGAACAATTAGGTACATCACTAAATGAGGAGTGAGGAAAACCTATATAAGGTTATGTCCATGACTACCAATAACACAATATACTCACAATAACACAATACAATATTATCTTGGTTTATCTATGACAATGAAGTTCACCTCTTTATATATCTTTATATATGATTGCTCACATTTCACTTATGAATGTGGGATAGAACGCTTTACACAAAAAATGAATAAAAGTATAAAATATAGCCTAAAGTTATAAAGTGACTTTGTTACAAATGTAAGTCTTATATCCTAACACACCCTCTTAAATCTTACATTATTGAAATCAAACGTACTAATTGAAGATAAAACATGCTAATTGAAAACTAAAACATTAGAACCAAACATTCTTCAAAAAATTCTTCTTTGAAAATAATTCTTGGACTAGGAAGATCTCCATCAAACTTCCTCGTAACCATCATAAAAGTGTAGCTCCCATGCTAAATTCCAAATTTCCTAGATTCCACCTCCTCGAATTCATGAATTAGGAATCTCCCTAATTATTCGACAACCATCCATGTTGAGTTACATCCACAATGCTACATCAATTTGTCCCATGACCCTCATAAGGATATCATTCATAAACTCCCCAACTATCTAAGCAGTATCCATGTTGAGCTTTATCTACATTAGATCCCTTTCTATTTTCAATATGTGGGCTTCTTAAAATGTTTAAAATGACATTTCTGTACTAAGCTCAAGACCATTGTCAGTGTATTGTAGATATTTAACAATGAATACATTCCCTACATGTGGTTTGCCTTTGAGCTTTCCCTTGAGAACATCATTAGCTCAAAATCTATAGTTCTAGGCTATGTGACCCAATTTCTTTAAATAATGACATTCCATCTCCCCTTTATCTTTAGCTGATCTACTACAATTATGTCTTGGGTATAATGTAGTCTCAAGTTGATGACCCCATTCTGTATCCCTTGCAGTTGCTCTATTTTTTTTAGCTAAGAGATATAAATTCACGTCTTTTATAGTTTGAGTGGTAATACTGGTGATCTCTTGATCCATCTCCGTTGACATCAATCCCTAGGTCTTCATGCTCACATAGACTCTCAGGCTCTTAGATGATTGAAATTGCTAGAGTGGAAAACTTGTCTTTCAAAGGCCCAAGACTTTTGATACTGCTTCAAACTCCTAGACTCTTCCCTGCTTTGATACCATATTACAAAATGAGCTAGGTCACTAAATGAGGAAATCCTAGATAGAGTTGAGTCACATAATTAAGATCAAAGGAAGATACCCAAAATAACACAATATGATATTATAAATGAATCATTGGTTGTCAAAACCCTAAATCTCACAAATCTAAATAAATAGGTAAACACTACATTCACAAACTAGATTTGATAAAATAAAGGTACATGATTAAATATTTCATAACTTACAAGGAGTATGTGGTGAGTAACTTACCTATAAACCACATACCTATAATTTGATGACTTTTGAAATGTAGCATTATTTTGATCTTCAATTTGGTCAACTGCAACAGAAAGTGGGGGATGAATTTCCTCCCAACCAATCCCTTAGTCATTACGACTAAGAACCCCTGAGCCCTCAATCCACTACTATGCCAACTCTTCTTAGCCTTCTCCTCGGATTGTCCAAGCAAAGTGAGATATCATTCTCTCATTCTTCTTCATCCTTATATAGAATCCATCCATGATAAAGAACCCAATCCCTAGGATCTATTATTTAATTCTTTATAACATTTTAAGGTTTCTCCATCAATTGTCATTACTTATTTTACCATTTTCTTTTATGACCCAAGTATCCATAATAATTACTTATTATGACCCCCTTAGGATAATTATTTTACTTATTATTTATTTATATAAGTACTTATTATGACTCTTTGAGGATAATTATTATACTTCTTTATAATTATTATTTATTTATTTAAATAATAATAATATGAGGCATGACATTGGCCCATCTATTACAATGGAGTTCACCTCCTAACACATGGTTAGTCATTGAGTAAGTCATTTCTACTTATGAATGTGCAATACATTATTCTACACAAAAATTGATAAAAACATGAATTATAACTTAAAGTCATAAAGTGATTTTATTACAAATTTAAACTCTTATATCCTGACAACATCCATAGTCATGTATCACATATGTAATGTTAATAAATTAAATTAAAAAAAAGTAACATTTATCAAAATCACAATTTATATCACAACGACATTTATAATCGTGTATCACATATATAATGTTAATAAATTAAATTGAAAATAATTAACATTTATCAAAATAACAATTTAAAAATAATTAATAATAATAATAATAATAATTGTCCCCGAGGTGTAGGACAGTCGGTGACAGAGTGTGTTGTTAAGCCACTCAGTGATGTTAAAGTCACCGGTTCTAAATCTGCGGGGACAAAAAATCCAACCATGTTAAGGGTTGGTGTGGCTCAGGCCGGGTGCGATCCCTGGGTGATTTTGACGGCTTAGATGCCCCTTAGTCGCAGTTTCTCAAGCCACAGGTTAATCGCGTAGCCAACAGGTCCCGCACAAATTAACAAACAAAATAATAATAATAATAATAATTTGTTTTTTTTTTTATTATAATTAAATAAATCAACATAAATCCATTTTAATTCTACATTTATGAAAAAAAATTAAAAAAAATTATTATTATATTATTATTTATTATTTATTTATATAAGTACTTATTATGACTCTTTGAGGATAATTATTATACTTCTTTATAATTATTATTTATTTATTTAAATAATAATAATATGAGGCATGACATTGGTCCATCTATTACAATGGAGTTCACCTCCTAACACATGGTTAGTCATTGAGTAAGTCATTTCTACTTATGAATGTGCAATACACTATTCTACACAAAAATTGATAAAAACATGAATTATAACTTAAAGTCAGAAAGTGATTTTATTACAAATTTAAACCCTTATATCTTGACAACATCCATAGTCATGTATCACATATGTAATGTTAATAAATTAAATTAAAAAAAAGTAACATTTATCAAAATCACAATTTATATCACGACGACATTTATAATCATGTATCACATATATAATGTTAATAAATTAAATTGAAAATAATTAACATTTATCAAATTAACAATTTAAAAATAATTAATAATAATAATAATAATAATAATAATTTGATTTTTTTTATTATAATTAAATAAATCAACATAAATCCATTTTAATTCTACATTTATGAAGAAAAAAAAATTAAAAAAAATTAACAATAATAATAATTTGATTTTTTTTATTATAATCAAATAAATCAACATAAATCCATTTTAATTGTATATTTATCCAATATAAAAAAGGATAAAATCCTTTTTATATTTAAAATAAATTACACTTACAAAATTTAATAAAATCTCTCAACAATTAATAAAACCATAATTAAAATAAATCTTTTATTTAACATATAATTTAAAAAAAATTAGCAAATCTAAAGAGGGACTCGAGGGACTACAATTGAATGATGATGATGATGATGATGATTAATGTCCACTAAGACCTAATTGGTCTATCAGACCTTAAGAGGGTAAGTGAATACTTGTGATTCTTTAGAATTTTGTTTCTGTGCTCGAAAAGCATTAAGAGAAGCTTTCCAAGATCACCATACTTTTGTTGAGTTAAGAGGTTAGGAAGGTTGGCAGTGTGATCAATATTTTGAAAATGAGATCTAATATGGGTATAGGTTGGACAATCTAAGAGAAAGTGCTTTTTATCTTCAACCTTCTTAGTGTCACAAAGGTGACACACTCTTTCATCCCATGGCGTTTTAGGAATTGACCAATGCCCAGTTTCACTATGGACCTCGTGAGAATTTGTTCTTATCTTAGCAATGCTTATTTTTTTCTTTACACTTGGAAAAACAGATAGATAATTTTGATCTTCTAGATTAGGGTTGATTACATCCTTATAATACCTAAATTTTCTTTTTTCCTCTAACTCTTTATCACACCACATTTTTTCTTTAAATTTTGATTTGACGTTTTTTTTAATATTTTATTTAT
>ML780662.1:724875-802815 GCA_009831015.1 Picea engelmannii | reverse complement strand
GCTTTAAAACTTTTCATATCATTTCATAATATCTTGACTTGGTTTTCTTTAAAAATTCAATGAAGTAGTGAAAATAAGGAAATCATTATAATTCCAAATAAGTATGGCCACATCTCCATTCATTTGGAAATTTGTCCCCTTTATATTCTTTCCTTTTATATTGGGTACATAACTATCATCAACATAGAACATATGATATGTGTGTTAAATTGTACACAATTTTTTTTTTGACAAGAACGAATATGATTTTTATTAAAAGGGTGGTTCTGCCAAATAAAAAACAACCCATAAGTACATGGTATCAAAATGGTCTATAGTCTGAAACAAAATTAGACTGTTACATATAGCCTGATTGCGCTTAAATATTTGATTAGAGATCTTAAGTTTACTGCAGAAATGCCATGGATAAACTTTGACAAAGGAAATTAACAAAAGGGAAGTTTTGTTCAACATAAGACTACACTTAGTTGATTTTAAGGTCCGTGTCCACATCTCGTGGAGCCGCTTTGTGGTCTTCGCACTTGGGATGGATATGAGGAGGTTGAATCACTTCACATGACATTGCTAACCCCTATGAAGGAAAATGATGAGACAGTGCAGGTGTTGTTGGAGGATAATTCTGAGCTTGTCGACGAAGAGTCCGAATTTGGGTTGTGTGACAGTTGATAGCATGCATAACCATCACCAACTCTTCATTTTTATTGGTTTCTTGATCCTGCATTTGGTGAGCTAACTGAGTGTTTGAATGTCTTAGAGCCTCAATTTATGAATGATGCATCTGTATTTGTCCCTGCATCTCCTCAATTTTGCAGTTTGTGCAATTGCAGGGTGAGGACCTCCTCCTCCACATGATGACAACAAATTCCCTATGAAGAGAGCGATACCATAACCAAAGAATCCAGAGTATGCTAGGAATATTGATACTTCGATGATAGCAAGTGCACCGATAATGCTGAGAAATCTCCATCCCTTTCTAAATTTAATTCTTGCAAGCACAATGTCATTTCTCCATCAGGCAAGGACAACTTCAAATAATGATTTGATGAGGCGATACACATCTTCGTAGTCGAGGCTACTAGATGAGATGCAATGCCTACATGATCAATGATTATCGCAGGTTCGAGGGGGATGAATAAATCCAGAGAAATCATGACGGAGTGATATTTACCACATGTAAACAACAACTCACATGGGTCACATTTAATAAATAACAACATAGGAAGGAGAGTCATGTGTGTAGTGAGGAAGGGGCCTCATGTCTTCTGTACTGGGAAGTGGCTAAGTGCATTATGACTCAGAGTGACGTGAGCTATGAGCATTCAGTATGATGAAAGGATCTCGTCGACGCCCTGTCCTTTTCCAACTTCAATGATTCCCTTGACCTTAATGTTTGCCATGGTGAAATAAATGTTTTTTCTAGGAAGCATAACTTTTCAAGGCAAATAAAATTGGGTGTGCCTCCCATTTGTATTGAGATCACCTTGCTCAAAATTCTTAGCTTCCTTGGCTAAAGAGTCAACCTTTCTATTCTGAGTTCTATATACATGGCGATAACTGATGGAATGGAATTTCAGCTCCAGTTCTTTGATTTTTTGAAATATTCTTGTGAGACTAAACTGAGCTTTTTTGGTGACTCTGCATAGTCCTTTGATGATTAAAACCAAAATCCCTAATGACTATTATTATGGATTGGTTGTTGGGTGAGAGGAGAGTGAGTCCCACATTTACTGCAAGGGCCTCTACCCAATTATTTGTGGAAGAGCCTAATCCCCAAGAGAAATATAAATTCTTATGCCCATCAGAGTAAAAAATGACCTCCCCCCCCGCACTTGCCGCTCCTGGATTACCTTTCGAAGCACCATCAAAAAAGAAAATAAGAGATCCTTGTTGTCGTTTCGAGTGGTTGAAATATTGATTTGATAATATGAGCTGTCAGAACCTCTATGTAGATGGATTTAAATATGAGGGATTGAAATGGAGGATCTTGTCATCAAGGATTCCTTGAATCCGGGTCTATTCTGCTTGATCTAGATTCAATAAGGGGTATGGATTTGAAGACTTAGTGCATAATATTTTTGATAGGATGCCATAATATTTTGAGAGTACCCTGGGCGAGGGAAGAACATGATTTTGAAATATAGCTCTGTTCCTAGCCAACCATATCTCCCAACATATGAATTTTGGGATTTGATTCCAAAGACTTGCAAAAAAAGGATTTTTACTGAAGTTGCCAGCATATTTTAGCTTCCAGTGAATGAACATGTTGATCCAATTGGAAGGAGCATTATATCGAGAGGAGAGTGGGGGGAAAAGTGAGTCCAAAAGTTGTTTAGAGAAGGGGAAATCAAAGAAAATATGTTGAATACATTTAGACACCTCTTTGCAAAGAGAATAGTGTGATGGCCCTTTGATTCCTCTCTTAAGCAAATCTCTTGCCATAAGGATCTTCCCATGGACAAGAACCTAACAAAATGTGATTACCTTTGGTAAGGAGGGGCGAGAGCATAAAAATGACCAATTTTTGGTTGTGGGCGGACTTGGCTTGTCCATCATCAGGTATTGATATCCCTACTTAACCAAATAGTTTGAGGCTCCCCAACACCTAGAATCCATTTTCTCGATCTCAACAGGAGCACATTCAGCTAGAATATTATAGAATTTGGAAAGCAGAGGAGATAGATGAGATGGTGGGGTGATGATTTTCCATTTGATCCATTTTCCATCTTCTTCCCATACAGAGAAATCAAATAAATTGATAAGGCCTAAACTCAAAGACCAAATTTTGAGAGGGCGGAGATCATCTATTTGTCCCAATGGTTGCTTTACCATAATTTTACTGGTCCATATGTTTATGGATTCTCCCTTACTAGTATTCCACAAAATATTGGAGTGAATAATGGGAGCGAAAACTCTTATAAGCTTCCAGATCGATGACCCTTTTTTTGTAGGAAGAGGATTGTCCAAACTCCAAGTTCTTGGGGAGTGAAGATATTTGGAGATGACCTATTGTTTTCACCAGTATGCCTTCCTAGTGATCAATCTCCAGGTGATATTTCCCCCCAGGGATACATCCATGAGGGAGAGATCAAGGATAACAAGACCTCCTTTATCTAATGGTTGGCATACTATATTCCAATTTATTAAATGTAATTTCTTTGTGTTCTTTCTTTCTGCCCTCCCACAAGAAGCTTTTGAGATTCCTTTTTATCAAGAACTCCCTTGGGAGATAGAAGGCCCACATATTGGAAAATTGAAAGAGAAAAAATATTTTTTTTTAAAAGAACAATTTTACCTGCTAGGTTAATCCATAGACCACCCCAATTTTCAATGCACACTGCCATTTTATTTAGAATGTCTTGCTAATATTTTGTATTGGGGGAGTTCATAACTATAGGCATCCACAAATAATCGAAGGTTGACCAATTTACAACCATGGGAAAACCAAAAATTTTGGATATATTGGATTGATGGTTTCCTGACACATTCCAACCATAAATTATGCTCTTATTACTGTTGATTTTTCCCCTTGATGCTTCTAGGAAGTTGTCCAGAATATTTTTAAATCTTGTTGCTATAATTGATGAAGATGCTCCAAGGAGTAGGGTTTCATCAACGAACTAAGAATAATTGACATATTTCACTCCACGAGCTATTTGAATTTCTAGAAGACGTCCAATTCGACGTTCTTCTTCAAGTTTTTAGCTTAGAGAATCTTCCATGAAAATTAAAAGGGAGGGGGAGAGAGGGAATCCCTGCCTAAGACCCCTACTTGAATTGAAGAAGTGAGTTGGTTTACCATTTATCATGGGTGTGATTCAAGGAGATCCTATACATGCTCTGATCCAGTCTAGGAATTCTTCTAAGAAACCATGCTTCTTGAGAACTAAGAAAAGGAAGGAGTGCTTTACTCTATCAAAGGCATTTTACATATCTAATTTTATCACCTTACCACTTTCTTTGCGACATTTGTTGGAATGAATTATCTCTTGGACCAGGATGATATTTTTATTGATCTGCTTATTCTCCATGAAACCACCCCTATTTTCTGTGATAAGCTTTGGAAGTAGCGGCTTTAGATGAGAGGCAATAATTTCAGTTAGAATTTTGTAAGATGAATTGCATAGAGTTATGGGCTGAAATCTAGAAAAAATTGATGGATTGGTATCTTATGGGATAAGAGCTAGAAAAGTTGAGTTGGTCAAACCTCCTACTTTTTTTTCTCATAGTATATTTAAGCATCTTCTTTAGATCATGTTTAATAACATCCCAAAAATTCTCGAGGAAGCGAACCAAGAATCCATCAGGCTCTGGTGCTTTGTCCTGCTCTAGACCACTTAAATCCTGACATATTTCCTCTTCAGTTTGGTTTGTAATACTATACATAATGTTCTCTAACAATTCTGCTTCATATGTATCACTGCCATCAATATTATTTTGTTAGTAGATATTTTCAAAATGTTGTGCTGCAGTTGTTTTAATTTAATCAATATTCTCCAAAATTTTCCTTGAGTCGGTTTTGATTTTGGAGACTGTATTTTTCCTCTTCCTTTGTTGATATTGCTTATGAAAGAAAGCGATGTTTGAATCCCCTTGTTTTATCCAAATGTTGCTTGATTTAATTCGCCAATGTTCTTCTTCCTTCCTCATGGCAACACGTATATTTTGATAGGATTCATTTTCCTTCACCAAGGATGCATATGATACTTCATTAGATTCCAACTCTTGTTGAATTCGAATCAATTCAGAGTGTCAAGCCTCTATTTATTTGTCGGGGGGACATAGGAAAGTTTAACCCAATATTTTAATGCTTGCTTAACTATCCTTAATTTTATTTCCCATATGTAGTTTTGTGATCCAACGATAGAAGTGGACCATAAATTCTGGATAAGATGGATAAATTTTGTTGACTCAAGCCAGAGGGGATTGAATCATAAAGGAAGAGGGACGAAATTTTGTGGATTTGAGAGGGAGAGAGTAATTGGCTTATGATCAGAAAGAGAAAAGGGGAGTATAGAAGAAGGATGTCACAATGAATGAGAAAATAGTCCAATATAGTAGTAATATGACAAAGGCCCGATCTTTTGTTCCTTCATGTATATTTTCCTTTAGAAGGATTTATGTCCTGAAGATCCCAATCTGAAATGAGATCTTCCATTTTTTCTCTCATGGGATCCTAGACCTTGATATCCCCTCTTTTTTATGATTGATGAAGATGAGTGTTTAAGTCTCCCCCTACTATTACCATGGAAAGATATAAAATTTCTTTTGTTTCAAGTAAGGAAGACCAACATTATATCTTGTCTTGATAATTGTTAGGCATATATATGTTGATGAAAGAAAATTTATTATTAGAATCTATATGCCTAAGAACTGTAAGAACCCAATGATTTTCACAAAAGATACATCTAACTTCCATTTTTGTGAGTTCCATAAGGTTAGAATTCCTCTTGAATCTCCAGTGGAGATTTTAGCTATTCCTTCTCCTTAGCGCATGGCTCTTTTGGCACTTGTCATGGAAGCCAATTCCTCCATTTTTTCTCCTGGAGGAGAATTACAAAGGGCTTCTCAATTTTGATAATATCTTTAGGAGCTTCAAAATTTGAGTTATTGTCGAAGCCTCTGCAATTCCATGAGATAAATTTCATTAAGGAGGGTTTGGAGGAGCCCGTCCATTGGGAAAAGACAGTTCTGGACCTCTGTTATTCCCTTTTCAGTTCATGTTTCTCAAATAAATTTCAATAGAACGTTGCTTACCCCGAGATTTTTCTTTGAATGCTATCTATTCTCGAACATTTTTATGCAATCTTAGTCCTAATCTTCATATTTTTTCCAGAATTATTTCTCCCTCCTATGCATATTTCTTCGAAGATCCTTTTGGGGGGATTTGATCTTCTATGATTGGGTGGTCTACTTCCTGCTTGACTTCTTGATGGGCCTATTGAAAGTTTTGTTCTTCTCTTGATTCATCATCTTCATGATCTATTGAATGAGAGGAGATTGGCCTGGGATGATCACTTGCTATTATGAGATTCACCTCCATGTTCATGTTCCCTTCTCTCCCCGTCGATGATTCCCCCTAGGATCTCATAATGATTTTCTATGGGGATCAAGTTCTTAGAGTGATTTTTTGTTTCTTTTTCCTTTGCGCTCTTACTGGTTGTTACTCCACTTGCCCTAGAATGTGATGTTGCTAGATTTTTGATGGGATTTTTGGAACGTCCCTGTTTCTCGGATGACTCACCGGTGTTAACTTTATTTTGGACTTGTTTCCAATCCTCCTCTTCTACTTCCCCCATTGTTTCCCGAATTGATTTATTTTTTGGGAAGTTACGAGTAAAGTGCCCATATTCATGGCATATTTTACATTTGAAGGGGATTTTTGTTGAGTATATGTTGTTATTGATGTCAATGAGGTCAAACAAAGTATGGTGCAAAGTTGGCGCACATGCAATGGAAGTGTGCGAAAGGATTCTTTCTACACTATCAAAGACCTATTGCAATGGAACCCCTAGAAGAAGTGGTGAAAGGTTGCAAACAAAAGTTCAGAGAAGGATAAAAGGAAAAAAAGGATAAATGGAGCAGAAGGTATGGCTCAAAGTATGGTGCACAGACTAAGGAAGTCGTGAAAATTTGAAAATAGAAGCACACAGAAGAATCAAAGGAAAGGATCAATGGAACATAAGAAGATTGTGAAAAGAATGCGCTGAAGAATATCAACGACATAAATCCATCAAGCAGTGCACAAAAGTGATCGAGTTTTCTAGAAATGCATGCAGAACAAAGGATGATCTATGATGTAGTTCAGAAGTGAAGTATGATGGAAACCAATTTCCCTGTGGATCGGTGGATGTTGGTGTTGCAGCGTGATGAAGGATGGGTAACAACTGCAGTATGCTTCAAGTTAGTGCGAAGAACATCACAATGAAGTATGACGAGACAAATATGGTGTGACAAGTGACTGATTATACTACAACATAATCAATATAATCTCAATAGTCAAGTAAGCGAGTAACTAGAATGCACTCTCAGTCTTGTGAAGTGACTGGGTGAGTGTGTTGCAGTGAAAGTGCGACAAATTGAAGACTTGAACTCTTATTCTCTCACTCTATATACATAGTGGGTGCTTTGCAAACTAGAATGTAATTGTTGAAGGATATGCTTTGATGATCTGGAGCTCAGTCATAGGAAGATATGGTCGGTTTGATTTAGTCAAAGTTTTACCACAATGAAATCGTTATGAATCTACATAAAGTTAGTTGAAATGAGGTCGAGACAATATAAATAGAAATGTGTGGTGTGCTCCGGTGTGGGATGTTTACATGAGAGATGATCAAGGATCTAACGAGTCGAACCAAAAATGTATCATATCACCTTGAAGTGTAGAGAAAAGTCTTGAGAAAAAAAAATTGTACAGAGAAAATGTTAAGAGAAAAATGAATACAAGGAGGCAGGGTGGTGTCCTCACTCATTATTGCAAATCATAGCTTGCAATTTTTTTCAGGGTGGCAGTGTGGTGCGAGGGTGAGTTGGAACTCACTGAGGATTGATGTCCTCTATACAGGTTGGAGCCTGTGTTCTAGGGAGTTGGTGCTTCCTTCCAGTTGGTGCTAGTAAAGCTAGGGGGTTGGAGCCTCCTTTGAGTAGGTGCTCATAAATTGAATGTAACTCTTGATTGATATAAGAAGAATATTTTTGGTTTTATCCCGCATGGGTTTCCATGTAAAATATATGTGTACTGCATCTTTATGTTATGGTTAATTCTCTTCATTTATTATGATTGGCTATGTGATGAATAGTTGAGATGGTAACAAGAAAAGGTGGTTTAAATCTGTATAATACTGATTCACCCCCCTCTCAATATTATTGAATATTCCAAAAATTAGTATCAGAGTGAGGTTCCTTTAGTAATAGTCTAACCACTGGAAGGAAGATCCTAACAACACACATGGGAAGACAAGGAACTTCATCAAAAGGATCTCCCTGGTTTGATGGATCAGACTTCTTTACATGGAGTCTAAATATGAAGGCATACTTGGAAGCTCTTGAGGCCAATGTCTGGAATACAGTTAACAATTGATACACCCCTCCAGAAGTTAGTCCAAAATGAACTACTGCAAAAAGATTACATAGATTCCATGCACTATCAAGGAATGCCATTTTGAATAGCTTATTAGATTCAAGGAATGCCACAATATTTAGCTAAGGAACTCTGGGACAAATTGTAGGATTCATATTGAAGAAAAAACTCTATGAATGTTGACCAAAGAAATGAAGAAGATCAAAAGCAAGAGAAACCAAGAAAAGGAGTAGCTTCAAACAAGTAATATGAAGATCATCCCAAATCGAGATCTCATGATACAATCCTTGAAGAAGATCCATGTAAGTATTCTTATGAAAGAGCATATATTTCTTCGTACACAAATGAATCTTGTGGTCCACCTGACATAAGTGAAATTGAGAGTTATGAGGGCATGGAAGATTCTGAATATGAAGAAGCTATAATTGACTTGGAAGCAGAACTTATTAGTGCCCTAAATGAGTTAAGAAAGGAAAGAAGGAAAAATGAATAGCTTAAGAGAGACCTGCTATTATGTGAATAAATTCTTAATTAGAAGGAAGATGTTGATACATGAAGATGCAGTTAGAAGAAGTTATGAAAATCAAACAAATCCTCATGAGCCAACTGAAAGAAAAGGATGTTGAAGTTATGTATTTAAAAGAGAAGCTTGAACATATGAGCAAGGATGCTACTAACTCAGGTAAGAAAGTTGAAGAAAGGATCTCATAATTTGAAAAGGAAAATCAATCTCTAAAAGATCAGTTGCAAAAGACTCAAGAGGGAATGAATGAACAAAAGACTCAGCTACAGAGAAGAGAAGAAGAGGTTGAAAGATTAAAATATGAAGTTGTTGGACTAAAAGAGGATATGCAAAGGCTGCAAACACAAAAAATATGACAATTTCAGAAAGAGTACTATAGTCTTAGATGAAATTCTCAGTGATCAAAGGTCACCATTGATCAATATAGGTCTAGGCTATGATAACGATCAAACACTTTTGAGAAGAAGACTGAAATCAACACAAATGTTCTTTAAATCCCCAATTGCAATGAAGATAACAACATGGAAAGAAATGCAATTAGATAATGTATGAAAGGAACGTGATTAGAAGGGACATGCCTCCAAAAAGACAGTTTACTACTAGCTATCAAAGTTTCTTTTCTGTTTACTATTTTTCTTGCAAACATTTTGGGCATAAAGCAATAAACTGTAGAAGTTATGGAGACTACAACTCTTTTTCTCACATACACTACAACATTGAATGTCACAAATTCCACAACTATGGTCACATAAAAGGGTATTATAGAAGAAATATAAAAAATAGTGAGAAAGTGAATACTCAAGTCAAACATGAAGACAAAAGGGAAAAAGTAAGAATTAAAATGTAAGCTAGCCCTATATGCTCAAAATAGATAAAGGAGTATCATTGCCAAACAAAATAGAGAAAAGTACACAAAAGCGTGGAGAAGGAAATCAAAAGATCAAAAGAAGGAAGACTATGAATCAACAACTCATGTTGATAGTGGATGCTTAAGTCACAAGACAGGGAAATCGATCAAGTATCTCCTTTTGAAGAAAGATAGATTGGCAAAGCTAGAAAATTTGTACTACATGAAGAGTGAGAATGCTTCTGATGCTAGTGAAGATATGTTAATCTGGAAATGATAATGGAGGTTGACATCATGAAGACAAGTGTTGGTGCACAGTTATAAGACCCTAGGTTCAAGTTATCTTAACCAACAAAACCCTTCATACACCGGCCCTTTCGGCATCACCTGCATGCAAGTGAAGTCTCACCCGAGTCATCTATTGGTGTTGTAGGAGCCAAGTTTCTGCATTAGTGAGGGAATGAGAGACATTCATCTTATTCATTCTTACTTATCTATTCTATGCGCATTATCCTATATTTGTTATTCCTTGGTTACTTAGTGAACTCAGTTATATAATACCATTATACTATAGATTGCAACATAAACCATCTACTGTAAAATTCATACCTAGTGCACAGTGGTCATATAATCAACATATCTAGTCTAACATGCATAAAGGGAATATTCATGATTAATCACATAAAAGACAAGTAGACACAATAGTTAACGTGGTTCACCCAACTTTGGGATACATCCACAATGACTAGATTCTTTATTATTCTTTCTATAATCATCTCAGGCTTGTACACTACGCTTACAATAGATACATCATGCTATCTTTCTCTTCATCTTTCCTAGCCGCTCTACAGTGCAAGCCTTTCTCTCTACAACTTCTCCCTAACATTCAGACGTAGACCCTTTCATTCTCAATCTACTCTCTCACTTTTCTCATGACAAAACCTGAAAAAATAGAACCAAAAAGGAGAATAAAATAGAACAGGAGAACCCCAAGAAACCCTTAATCTTCCCAACCTATTACATATTTATACATAAATTTTAGGGTTCAAAACCCTACTTTTCTTATCCCCAAAACCCTATTACATCTTATTATGACTTATGACAACTCATGTTGACTCGTTGTTCATGATTTATTTTCTTTCTTTTACATCTGCATGCTACTTTTGTACTCCCAACTATTGTTCTTCTTTCTTTTGCAAGTCTTTCTGCTTTTTGCATGTCAAAATGCTATCCTTTATTTCCATCCACTTTATCTTCTTGTTTTATTCTCTGCTTTATTCTCCTGCTTTATTCTTCGCTAAATATGTTCTCTCTACGCACCACACTCCTGAATGTGCCTCTACTACTCACTCTCGAGCCTGGATGTGCCTTTAATGCACACTCGTGAGCCTGAATATGCCTTTACTATGCACTTCATTCCTAACTTGTCATCTTTCTTCTTCTGTTGCGCATATCCTTTGTTGATGTTTTGGTAGATGTAGGAGGCATTGTCCTCCTAGAAAACCTTTCTTAGAAGAGAAGAAGATTATAGAAGTCAAAGGAATACCATTGAACAAAGGAAGAACACCCTGGAAGAGAATTCGACCCATATGAAAATAATAAAGAGGAATTAGAACCTCCAGGAAGAGAAGTCATCCCACAGGAAAAGATAAAGGGGAAATAGAATTTCCTAGAGAAGAAGTCGGCCTGAGATAAAGTGACTTGAAGAATATAAATAAGGTGACGCCTTGCTCATTTATATACACACACTCACTCATCTCTCACTCAAGAAGAAGGTGGAAGTCTGAGGCAAGGAAAGAAGATGAAACACTACAACTCTTGGAGATTCTTGGTTATTCTTGGTGGTGGTTTCTCTCTTGTGTGCTCTCCTTGAGAAGATGTGCGTTATCTTTGTATGGTGTCGTTGTTGCAAATACTTGGTATGATAGCTCTGTCCAGTGTGATATCCTTGTGTTATGATTTATTCATTAATTATCTGTTGCTCTTGAGAGTTGGTTCATGGTTGGATTATATTAACAGAATATATCTAAGAAAGGTTGGATGGGTTTTCCCCAGGGTTGGGGTTTTCCCCAGGATAAACTATTGCTTCTTCTTGTACTTGTTTATGTTTCTCATATTTTTAGTTCATTGTATATGATTGTTAATATAAAATAATATCTAAGTACACTGGTAATCCTAATAGTTTGGAAAATTAAGAAAATCTAATATGGAATCAGAGTTGGTTACCTTCAAGACAATATAACAACTAGAAAGAAGATCTTGTTATTTGAAGTTGCATAATTATTTTTTCAAGCTAGTTGAGCACTTGTTCCAAGTCATTGGGACTAATTCCACTTCAGAGAAACTCACCTAACCCTAGCGCATTCACTGCAACACTCAGATCACAGTTCGATGAAGTTTGAAAATTTTCAAATTTTCAGATCTAGGGTTTCTACCAGTGAAAATGATTACCAGTATGAGAGTTGAAGATAGGATGCATAGAGCAGAAAAATTCAGATCGTGGAAACATAGGGTACTACTCATTCTAGAGGAGAATGAGCTGTTGGATCATGTCAAGCAAGTTCTCCTAGAACCAGAAGAAGAAGATGCCAAAGCAAAATTCAAGAAGAATGAAATCAAGGCCAAGAGGATCTTGACAGATTCAATCAAGGATCACTTGATCCCCAATATGTCAAAACTGAAGACACCAAAGAATTTTTTTTATGCCCTAACCAGACTATATGAAATAAAGAATACTAGCTAGAAGTTAACCCTAAGTCATAAACTCATCAACGTGATGATGAACAAGTCATAAATAGTCTCCAACTACTTCATGAGAATTTCACAGGTCAAGGACCAACTAGTAGCTATTGGAGACTCGATAAACGATGCAGAGGTTGTGATTACTACACTTAATGGGTTTCCATGTTCTTGGGACCCATTTGTTCAAGGAATTTGCGCAAGAAGTAAATTTCCCAAGTTTGAAAATTTGTGGATAGACTATACCCAAGAGGAATCTATATTAATATCCAATCATAGAAGACAAATGATGAAGAAAACCAAGATCTTGCTTCTCATGTGAAGAAAAGGAAAGAAAGAAGAAGTATGAGTCTGAAGAAATCTAGAAGACCAAACCATAAGAAGGATGTATCAAAAATTAGATGTTACAATTGCAAGAAGTTAGGACATTATGCCTTTCAATGTCCTCATGGGAAAGAAAAGAGGAAACATCATGCACATGCAACAGATATGGAAGAGTCCACACTTCAGAGGAGGTCAAAGGAATCAAAGGATGAAGAATATGTCTTTATATCATATCTCACAGGTACTATCACTCAAGGAAGTGATATTTGGATTGTGGATAGTGGTGCTTCCAAGCACATGACCGGTTTCACAAGTTCCCTTACAAAATTGACAGAGAAGAGTTCATCCCTTAAGGTTGAGCTTGGGGATGATTCCAGGCACACAGTCAAAGGAGTAGGAGAAGCCTCCTACCAAATTGATTATGGTAATTCTATTTCAATTAAAGATGTGTTGTTCATAAAAGGCTTGAAGAAGAATCTTCTTTCTATTTCTACTTTAAAAGATAAAGGTTTCAGGGTAGCTTTTGTGGATGTCCAAGTTCTTCTATGGCCCAAGAATTCAAACATAGATTATGCTACCGTGATTGGCGTATGAGAGGGAGGATTGTACAAATTAAAAGGACACCAAGAAAAATCCCTTGTACATAACAATACTAGCTCTAGTGAGCTATGGTACCGAATACTTTCTCACCTAAATTAAAAATCATTACCACTTTTGAGCAAGATGGTTACAGGTCTATCAGATATATAGGTAGAATGAGATGGAGTATGCAAAGGATGCACACTTGGAAAGAATTCCAAGAGAAGTTTCTCAAGTAGTGACAACATATCCAAAGGAATCTTGGACATCATACATTCATATGTATGTGGAAAGATAACGGTGCCATCAATAGGTAAGTTTATATACTATGTCGTTTTCATAGATAATTACTCACGTAAGACATGGATCTATTTCTTCAAAATGAAAGATGATTTTTTCAGTAAGTTTCAAGGATTTAGTAGAGAATCTCTCTGGAAGAAATATTAAAATATTGAGGTCAAATAATGGAGGTGAATACATATCAAATGAGTTTAAATACTTTTGCAGAGAAGCATGGATTAAGAGGGAGTTGACAACTCCCTACAACCCCCAGTAGAATGGGGTTGCAAAGAAAAATAACATATCAATTGTAGAAGCAGCTAAAGTGATGATCCATGACCATAACTTATCCATGCACCTATGGGAAAAAGCATCCAGTACAACCGTGTATATCCAAAATAGAAGTCCTCACAAGATATTGGGGAAAAAGACACCAGAAGAAGTATTCCCTAGAAAGAAGCCAGAAGTTAGCCACTTGAGAATATTTGGTTGTCTGGTGTACATACATGTCCCCAAGGAGAAGATAAACAATCTAGAACCTTCAGGAAAGAAGGGAATATCCGTTGGATACAGTGAGACTTCTAAGGCTTACATAATATACATCCCTAGACATAGACAAATTGAAATTAGCCTGGATGTGACATTTGATGAAGATGAAGCCTTCAGGAAATCTAGAGAGTATCATATGGATGAGGACATAGAGGAGTAGGAGGATCCAAGGGATGCATTAATACTTGAATCTACTCCAGGAGAACTCACTCTAGAAGATCAGAATGAGACAATAGAGCCAAAGAGACTTGTAGATCCACCCAAAGAAGCTACAATCACTAGGAAAAGACCAACTTGCCTCTGGAACACTTTGTAGGTAGCTAAAGGACATGCAAATCCTAGAGGCTCCTTTAGAGAGAGAAAGAGACCACACACGTTTTCCATTTATGTGGTGCTGATGAGTAAAATCATTGATTCACAACCTCCCACTTTTGAGGAAGCTACAAGTAACAAGTGTGGAAGGACGCCATGATGGAGGAGTACCAGTCCATAATGAAGAATGATGTGTGGGAAGTGGTTCTGAGACCAGAGGGGAAGTCAGTAGTGACTTCCAAGTGGATCTAAAAGATCAAGAATGTTGCATATGGAAGGATAGAGAAGTACAAGCAATGCAAATGGCTAGAGGGTTCTCCCAGAAAGAGGGAGAATATTATGACTTGATTTTTTCTCCAATAACAAAGTACACTTCCGTCATATCTATTATCGCTATTACTTCCATGATGGGATGAAAATTACACCATATGGATGTCAAGAATGTGTTCTTGAATGGTGTAATTGAAGAAAAAGTGTACATAGAGAAGTCACAAGGTTTTTTGATCCATGGGAAGGAGTCCCATGTTTGAAAATTGAAAAAATATTTGTATGGGCTTAAGAAAGCACCCAAGGCATGGTATGCCAGAATGGAGAGTTATCTAATGAGCTTAGGGTTTACTAAGAGTGATGCAGATCCCAACCTTTAATCCAAGGTTGAAGATGGTTTCCCACTGTTTTTTGTACTATATGTGGATGACCTATTCCTCATAGGGGATTTTAAAATCATAGATGGGTGCAAGAGGGAGGTCATGCCCTTATATTTCGAAATGAAGGATCTAGGTCTGATGCACTATTTCTTTGGATTGGAGGTGTGGCAGAGATCAAATGATATTTTCCTTAGCCAAGGAAAATATATAGTGGAGATCCTCCAGAGATTCATGATGATGGAATGCAAGTCCATGGCCACACCTATGGTTAGGAATATGAAGCTCTTGAGTGATTCATTTTCATATTTGATTGATCCCACGATGTACAAATAGTTGATCAGATCCTTGATGTACCTAGTTAACACCATGCTGGACATATGCTTTGCAGTGAACACCTTGAGTCAGCCCATGGTTGAGCCTAGACATGTACATTGGATGGTAGAAAATCATGTGTTGAGGTACTTGCATGGTACAATTGGATATGCACATAGATATGTCTTGGATGATGAAGTGAAGCTACAAGGTTATACAAACTCTGACTAGGAAGGAAGTGCAGTGGACCATAAAATCACATCAGGATGTTGATTTAGTTTGGGATCAGGTATGATCTCATGGTTGAGAAGAAAACAGACGTCAGTGGCACTCAATACAACGAAGGAATAGTATATTGCAGCTAGTGTTGCAAGCCATGATGCAATGTGGATTCAAAAGTTTCTTGTAGGGTTATCTGATTTAGATTTGGAGACAAGTTTGATATATTTTGATAATCAAAGTTGTGTGAAGGTTTCATAGAATCCAATATTTCATGTCAAGTCAAAGAAAATAGAGATAAAATACCATTACATCCAAGACATGGTGAAAAGAGGAGCAGTGGAACTCCAACACATATCCAGAGATGAGCAGATAACATACATTCTCACCAAGCCTCTCTCTAGAGTGAAGTATGATTACTTTAGAGATAATATTGGCGTGATGTAGAATGTCCACTCTCATTGAGAGGGAGGTGTGATGTTTCTCCTCCAGCAGGGTTTCACTTTGCCCAAGGGTTTCTCATATCAGTCACGTGAGGTGACTGAGGGAGTAATGTGTATCCTAGTACAAGTATTTACTACACCATGTGAGGTGGCTAGGTTTGAATAATAATTGTAGCATGGTATTGGACCATGGCATAGCCTTGAGACTATGGTTGTATTCTTTCCTAATGGGTGAGTGTGAATAAGACTATTGGGAGAGGAGAAACATCACAGCATATTCATGGAGACTATGGTATTAGCTTTGTGCTACTAGTTTATTTCTACGTAGTCATGGAGACTATGGTAGTAGATGTGTGCTACTGGACAACATGCTAGTAGCTATGTGCTACTAGTTGATTGCTATAGTCGTGGATACTATGGAAGGAGCTATGTGCTATTGGACATCATGATAGTAGCTATGTGCTACTATTTTATTGCTACATAGTTGTGAGACTATGATAATAGTTGTGTACTACTAGACAACATGCTAGTATTTGTGTGCTACTAGTTGATTGCTACGTAGTCATGGATACTACTAGACTACATGGTGGTAGATGCGTGCTGCTAGTTGATTACAACATAGTCATAGAGACTATGGCATAATTGTTTAGCTACTGATGGCATGGTAGTAGTTGTGTTCTACTAGTTGATTGCAGCATATTCATTGGACTATAGTGGTAGTCATTGAACTACTAGAACAAAACATCGTGGAATAATACCTCCCTAGATAAGAGGGAGTGTTGATGTTTTGGTAGCTACAAGAGGTATTTTCCTCCTATACAACCTTTCTTAGAAGAGAAGAAGATTCTAGGAGTCAAAGGAATACCATTGAACAAAGGAATAACAACCTAGAAGAGAAGTCAAACCACATGAAAAGAATAAAGTGGAATTAGAACCTCCAGGAAGAGAAGTTGGCCCATAGGAAAATATACAGGAGAAATATAATTTCCTAGAGAAGAAGTTGGCCCCAGCTAAAGTGACTTGAAGACTATAAATAAGGTGATGCCTTGCTCATTTATATACACAAACACACTCATATCTCACTCAAGAAGAAGGTTCAAGTCTAAGGTAAGGAATGAAGACGCAATACTATATCTCTTGGAGATTCTTGGCTATTCTTGGTGGTGGTTTCTCTCTTATGCGCTCTCGTTGAGAAGAGGTGCGCTATCTTTATATGGTTTTGTTGCTAAAACTACTTGGTATGCTAGCTCTATATGGTGTGCTATCCTTGTGTTATGGTTTATTCATTATCTGTTTCTCTTGAGAGCTGGTTCATGGTCGGATTATATTGACATAATATATCTAAGAAAAGTTGGTGGGGTTTTTCCCTGGGTTTGGGGTTTTCCTAAGATAAACTCTTGTGTCTGCTTGTACTTGTTTATGATGCTCATATTTTCAGTTCATGGAATATGATTGTTAATATAAAATAAGATCTAAGTACACTGGTAATCCCAATACTCTGAAAAAATCAAGAAAATCTAACACCTCCTTTTATATGGAAAAAGGATGGTTATTCAGTTGGGTGACGGGCTATAGGCGGTGGGATAGTTGGAAAACTACCCAATAACCCGTAATCTCAACGAATTACTTGCAACTTTTTAATTTTTGCAACTTTTTTGGGTATACACAGGATGTAATGGTGAAACTAGCGTACATACTTGAGTTGTAGTGGTGCAACAAGCATGTGTACGTGGGAAGTAGTGGTGCAAGGCGCACACATCTTCAAAAATGATGTTTTTAAGAAGAGTTTCTCAGTGATGGCTTGGAAAAATTTGTATGTAAGAGGGACAAATTCCAGGTATTCTTGGATGAAGAAATTTAGGATTATAACATATGCCCCCTAATGTGTGAGGTCAGAAGAGCATCTGATTGCCAGAATACATTACAAAATCTTCACCAATGTACGAAGCGAGTGAGCTTGGGACTAGAGTTCGGGAGGTACCATCTGCAAAAATAACAATTGTCTCACCAAGGCGGGCATACCCATGCTCAAGATGAAATAAATCATGGCTTCCAATCAAATACACTGCAGATCCATGTCATATAACTATATAAAGTGTAGCCGCAAGCAATACATAATGGATCTACATCTCAAAATCAAAGATATACATTTATAGTATCCATCTTCAAGAAGTCAATGACGCCTGAGGGTTGGAGATGAGGCCTTCAGAGATCGAGCAACAACTTCAAGATCTTCAAAATTTGGGTAGGAGTGTAATGTGAGTGTACGACTTCACTACCTAGAGGTCTTCGACGACTCTTTGGGGAACAGACAAGAGGATTTGGGTGATTAGGCAGAGAACTTCACTGATTTCAAACAAGGACTTGATTGGACTTTGGGGATGGCCGAGCATGAGGACAAGAGACAAACTGCAAAAAGAACAACTTAAGGTGGGTAAAATTTCCCTTGTACAATAGCACAACAGATTATCAAACTTAGGAAACATGACATTGACAGAAGTTCACGATGCAAGAGGCAATGCAAACTCTCCATGTGTTTGGAAGAATAACAAAAAAGAGGAGGACACAACTCTATGTAGCGAGAGAAACTTCCTAAGGTCATATTAAATCCCAATGCTTGACAAACAAACAGAAGGATGTGCTTTGTCCAAGGGCGACTCATTGTGTTGCCAGAAAATAAAATATATTTCCCGTCCTCTTTTTGGGGTATTTTTGAATTTTTTTTGTCTTTTTCAATATATATATATATATGTCTGGAGGAATCAACAACTAGTTGGGCATGTGGTCGTGTTATCCAACTGCTGCCACTATAACCTCTAGGTGTGCCCACGAGGCCCCTTACGCGACACACATTGTAAGTCCGGGGGAGTTGAACTCGAAACCTCATGGAACTTCATTTTCACAGCACTTGCCAATTGAGTTGCCCCCCGGGGGTGTCTTTTTCAATATTTTGAAAGAGCTTTGAAAAAGAATAAAATAATGCTACATTACAAAGGAGGAACGAGTGTCACAAGCATACTAGTTCCAAGTGCAAGGAACACACTAATGCTCATAGCAAGGAGACATGTGCAGGAAAAAGACACTCGTGGGAAATTCCTCCATGGGTCAAGGTGTCAAGTCGCAGAGGAAAAGTGCTACAAGGCTTGCGTATAAGGAAAACTTTAGAGGTTCAGTTGAGAGAAACATGGAGCCAACATTAGGTCAAATACACAGATATGCAAATGCGATAAGCAAGACACGATGAAACCCCCTACAATGTATTTTTCACGATCCCAAAGAGGGTAAGCTTGACGTTTTTTCATGTTTAGAGAGTCTGAAAAACATAAAAGAAGACTTCGCTAGGCTACCTTTTTCGAAGGTAGTCTAGTCATTTCGAAAAATGGGTAAAATAGCACAAAAAATACGTCTATTCAAAACCATTATAACGAGTGTGACAAAGACAAGATCACTCAACAATATTTTCAATTTTAAGGAGTTTGAAAAGAGGTTAACTATGGACTCACAACCTTTTTCTAGATTTAGTCTCCTTAGCCCAAAAAAGTATAAAATCTACTTAGGAGAACTCTCTTGGTGAGATGAATCTCCTGAGGTGCACCTTTTTCCTCCTTAATCTACAGGCCAGAAAAAGGGGTAAACTCATGCCAGTATATGTTTTTCTGAACCAATTTAATGAGTGCGAAAGAACAAGGTCACTCGACAATCTTTTCAATTTTAAGGAGTCTGAAAAGAGCTTAACTATGGACTTCGTAGGGGATGTTCTTCTGGACTAGTTTAACGAGTGTGAAGGAACAAGGTCACTCGACAATATTTTCAATTTTAGGGAGTCTGAAAAGAGCTTAACTATGGACTCCGTAGGGGTTCCTTTTTTCATAAATTTAGTCCCCCAGGCCCGAAAAAGGGTTAAACTTATACCTGAGAATACTCTTCTAGTGAACCAAAGCTCGTAGAGTATACCTTTATTCGTACAATTGACCATCCGGACCGAAAAAGGGGTAAACTACGGCTGGATAGACGTGCCTTTAAGTTTTAGTTTGGCGAGCGTGAAGGACAACAATATCGCTCGACAATCTTTTCATATTTAGAGAGTCTGAAAAGGGCTTAAAGAAGACAGGGGGCTACTTTTCATGTATGAAACTGGTTTAGGTAGAGCCCACTTCTAGGCTTAGACCAAGAGTCTCTTCGATAGTCAACTTGGAAAGTCTCCCAAAAGGGAAGAAAACACAAACCATGGTGTAAGTCCTCCCATGGTATAGAAACCATAGTCATGGCTTCAAATATAGCCTCATCTAAAGGCAATTCAAAATACGATAAATCATGCAAATGAGGGTCGAAAGACCCAAAGGGTGAAGTAAACTGACCATATTCCATATGACGATGGAGGCTCTAGCCAGGACTGGCAGAGTCTATCAACGAAGAATCATAAGCATGCGTGCTTGAGGATCTACAAACAATGAGATCAGACTTAGAAGGAGACTCAAGATCACTTGGACCTAGAGGGGGAAGCAAGGGCTCCCATGCCCCCATTGGATAAACCAATGGATCAATTGCTGAGACCAAGTCTTGAGAAGGAAAACATGATTGCACATATTCTTGCTCAGAAGCAATTGAACACCGAGGATAAGATGCCAAATAATTAACCCATGGCATGGTAGAGTCTACACAAACACTAGGAACATATAAAGGGGCAGCCTGAACTAACATCAAATTAGGATGGTGATTATCAGATGTCAGCTGGTCGATAGTGACAATGCTTCCATTATGAGGGAAATGCATCACTCGGAAGAGCGTAGACACCACAACGTTCATAGCATATACATAATCACGCCCGAGAAGCATATTGAAATCTAACGGGCCTTGCACCACTATAACATCTACAAGGACAATATTCTTGCCTAAGGAGATAGGAAACTGAGGAAGAACCCCCAAATATTCACTAGGATGTCTGTCAAAATCCAAGAGCTCTTGCAAAGCAGACACAAGCTCGGGAGATCGCAATACTTTCCAAACCGAGGAGGATAAAATACTTGTAGAGGATCCTTCATCCACAATACATCGATACATGTTTGTTGAATTGGATTCAACCCTTATTTGAAAGGGTGCGGATGAAGAAAGATGAGGCTCAACAAGGTCATTCCAATCAAAGGAAACCATCCTAGGGCTTGGAGGGGGTGTGCTCAAAGCAAGCATAATGCCCCCTTGTTCTAAAAGTACTAAACTGGAAATAATAAAAACATAGTCGGTAGACACATCACTCCCTAAGAAGAGAGTGGGATCAGCCGAAGATTGCATCGGCATGACCACTTTGGTAGACTCGACACTCTCCAGGAACCGCTGGATTTTCACTTTGTCCTCCCAGATATAAGGCACGAACCTTAGTAATTCCAGGAATTTGTTTATCAGATCATCCATAGCCATTTGATCGAGTCGTAACTCATAAAATTCTTTGGTTTTTATTTCATAGTAACTTTCAGATATGTACTGTTTATTAAAGTGTTTCTTAAAATCCGACCACTCCATATGTTTTTCCTTTAGGCACTTGGCCAACTTCAGGTCTTGCCACCATATGCTAGCCTTCCCTTTCAAATTATAGATGGCCATTTTGACCTTCATATTGCTGGAATAGTTGCATATCTGGAAATACTTATTGATGTCTAATAACCATACTTCAACTTCTTCCCCTGTTATGGATTCCCCGTCAAAGGTAGATGGTTTGATTTTCTTAAACTCTCCCTCAAGGTGATCTACCTGTTTCCTTTTTCTTCTTGTTTTTGTTTTATCTTCAACTGAAGGTGTACCTTCAGACGAGCTGCCCCCTTCTTCTGCTTCAGGACCAGAATTCTTGGAGGCCCTTTTACTGACCTCTTCTTCCTAGTTATCGTCCTTTGGGCTTTTATTTTTCACTATACTTCGTAGCAGGACGTCATTTATTTCCTGCTGTGCCTTTTTTCGTTTCTCATTGTCTTCTTTGAAAACTTGCAGCTCAATAATGAGATTTCTCATAGTTTCCAGAACTTCAGTAGGTGAACTTCCGTCACTGTTCTACCTCTGATCTTCAGGAGGCCTTTGTTCAAGATTATCCTCGAGTCTGATTTCTGCTTCATCCCGGGCTGCCATGATTACAACACAGTAAAGTGTTTTCTGTTTGTAACAGTAATTGTTTTGTTAGTTTTACATAAACAGGAAAATATATGCTAAGTAAATAATTTGGCCCTGCTCAAGGTCTAAGTGTTGTAACCTTTGCTCTGTTACCATATGTAATGTACCCCAAATTTGCCAAAATAAAATAAAAATTCCGAGGAACATTAATCTTCAATTTATTCTAGAATACTTGTAGTTAAGAGAAGTAGGTATTTATCATCATTGTAAATTTCTACAAGATTCTTATGTTCTGGCTATCAAACGATGAACAATCACATCACGAACATTCTACTCCAACTTAACTCTTACTGCGCAGACTCCTATACGAATAATATCTACATTTTAATATCCATCCCTTTTTAACCCTTCAATCCTACTATTATTCTAATACTTATATATCTATGTGGTAGACTTAGGAAATTCTCAAAATCTATACTCTTCCCTAAGGTTTCCATGCTTGCACGCAAGGGTAACCTCACTTGACCTTTGAAATACAAATAATATACCATAGACTATATTCACTTTACAAAGGGGTCAGGAGTGTACACTCTTAGTGAAAAATGTTTCGGCTTAACATAGGGTGTTTGACATTATTTACATTGCCAAATAAATCAAACGACTCCCCTATGATTACTGGTTGTGCATAGATCTTCCAATTACCATTATAATAAAGGTTTTGTTAACAGGCTTATCCATAACAAAAGTTAGCCCTTATTTAAATGAACAATGTCTTAACTGAACGTTGGCAGTTAGAGTTCGATGGTCCAGTGTGTCATGCCATGAAGGAAACTGTCCTTCACTTTGTGTTACGTAATATGAAACGACGTGTTCCTGCTAGTCATGAGTTAAACCTCTGAATGACATTTAATGGATACCCTATGAATGTGAGGCCTGAGGCTATCACTAGAACCTTCATCCAATATGATCGTGCCATCTCTGCCCCATCACATGGCTAGAGCCGCCCTTTGTACCATTGTCATTTACTTTGCGTAGAAGGGTTTTACAGGACTCGATGAGTTTTGTCTTTGTGAAGTTTTTGAATTAGCTCTGCGTTTTTTCTCAGCAAGGGAGGTCGATATCTTGGAGGATTTTTACTGATGGAAGTAGGCAACTCTACCCGACCACCCTGGTAAGTTCACAATGGTCACATATTCTAGTAGTTGGATGGAACCTTTAGGTTTTCAATACAGTAGAAGGAAAACTCTCTATACTGTAATTCTTATTATGACTTTTAGTGAAGTTTTCCCCATTATCGTTATTCTCTTCATAACTCCATGGATTGTTCTCGCTCCTGGATAGGTAGAATTCACTGTTGTTTTATTCTAAAGCTTTCTGAAACCTTCTCGGTACTCCACCTTTTTGTTTCCGGCTTCCACAACCTTGCAGAAGCATTTTATCGGGGTTAATGTATTTGTATTTACTTATGGTGTTTTTCGTTGTCCCTCTGTTCTCTTTTATGGGTTACCCTTAACTTTAAGCACTGTTACCTGGTGTTGCGCCTCTTTGAGACCACACGAGAGTTCTAGTCCAAAAGTTAATTTGATAGGGTAGAACCCACGTTGTGTATTGCATGTATATTCTGTTCAAGTAAAAGCAAATTCCTTTCAGTAGGATTTAATAATGTTTCCTGCCTCTGTTGGATCTATTGTACTGAGTTTTTCTTGGAAGTCCACCATTCCGTAGATTCCCCAAACTACTAGTTGAATCTTACGACTGTAATTTACTTTAGATAGATTACTGTATTTTCATTTGGCATATCCATATATAATTAGATATTGGGGATTCTGTGTACCAAATAATTCGTTTTAAGAACATACTCTACAACATGCAATTATTTGGATTAGTAATTAAATTTGGGTCATCGTTTTTCATTCTGTTATTATTGTTGTTTGTGTGTGATAAATACCATTCGAGGACTGATACACGGCATGAATGTTAACTATGTGTTTAAACTTCGAGAAAAAGCATCCTCTTCAACACAGACAGTAGGTCCATGTTATAATTTGATATCGTCATTGGCCTATAGCATTTAACTCTATGTTTTAAAGTTTTGAGCAATGCATTCAACCTAATCGCACTGTGTGAACCCATACAGTTCAGATTTTCAATGTTAATGTTGTTTATTTATTTCATTTCCTGAAGAGTTTGTTTTAGATAATTTGGTAACCAATTCTAATGATGGGACCCTGTTGTTGTGAGGGTACCCATTAGGAAATTCTTGGACCACTTTCCCCTTCGTCCTGGGGGCGTCTGCTCAACCAAAAATGTGAAAGGGAAAGGATATCAAGGTTTCTGAGTCGTAAGTTAAGTGAAACTTGGTATAAACATTTCCTGTCTTAAATCATTCTATTTAAGGGTACACTCATTTTACTTCTGATGAATAATTACTAATAAGAAATTTGTGTTTCCTTGCAGGGACATTCAATCATTCAAAATTCCGGACTTAGGCCCCTGAGATACGCACAAAAGGTATTCGGGTTCCATATCACCACTCTTGAGAGAGTGCTTAGGTTTTCTAAGGATAGATGTGATTCTAAATCTAGAATTCTATCATCGTGAGCGAATCTGTTCATTCATAATGATGGTCGATCCATTGTCTCTGTATCTTCAGTTAAAAGAAAGACATAAAGACCAAAACTCTATTTCTGTGTAATAGGATGATGTGAGCATGACTATATCATTGTTTATAATTGAATAGTCGACTTAGATGGAAGCTCTATAGTCATTTATTGATTTCGGCTTGATACTTATACAGAATTTGGAACGATTATATGATTTGTTAATATAGTTGTGTAATTCAAATTTATCGAAGAAATATATGTAGATACAAACTATAGGTGTTCAGAATTTCTGTCTTTCGACTCATCGGGTCTTCGTTCCTCTATTATTGTGTTTCCATAATTTTGTATGCGATCTGCTAGCCCATTCATTCTCCCTTATATTATTTTTCTTTTCCAGATCTTCATTTGTGACTAGACAGACTATTCACTTTCCATCATTTCATTTCGAGAGATTTATCTATGACCAGTTAGACTGTTCGCTTCCCATTATTTCATTTCCAGACATGTGCTTATGACTAGTTGGATTGTTCGTCTTCCAATATATATTTTAGCACCTGTTGGGTATGCATACACTGGCATTTAGAATGAATCATGTAATTTTGTATAGTTATTTATACATATATATACATATATCTATATATACACATATCCGTATACACAATTACTTCCTATTATATGTAATCAATTCCAACAGTGATTAATCGGTAGGGAAATTCATCTAGAATTAAGGGATGACCCTGTAAACATTTTTTTATCTCATATTTACTTCCAGAATAACATTCACACAATCTAAAGTTTACTTGAAAAAACATAAATAACCAGATGTATATGATTCACCGATATGGAAGTGATTTCTAACATAGTATAATGAAATAGTATTCTATTTAACACAACTATATTTCCTAATACATTTCCATAATTCGATTTCATTCCAGCTAAGATACTTAGACAAGTTTATTCAACATTTACAGTTAAACTGTAAGGGTTTATCCTACATTTCATTTCATTCCTTTAGAATTTAATAAAACAAATTACTTCATTCAGATCTAAACATATGTGATTCTATCAGCCAATAATTCCAAATAACGTTGAACAAAGGAGGAGTAGATAGCCATATCTGAACAATTTCCCAATAACAAATGGAACAACCAAGTTCCTCCCAATCTTAGAATATAACAACCAACTTACTTGTCCCATTCACCCCCTAGCCTGACCATGAATCCATGAGGGCGAACTCAAAACTCCTCTTCAGAAAAAGTCCTTCAATTTTAGTAACTTCTCCTTGCCTAACACTCAGAAAACAATGTTCATAACAACAAAAGATCATTATTTCCTCCACATACTAGGCAGCGTCCCGCCTCCTCTCACATGCTATATATCCAAAAGCAATCTTGCCTAGGTCTTTTTCCCCTTGGGAATTTTTGCAGCTTTTCAAATCCCTGATTTTCAGGGGCTACCAATGGACAAATACATGATTTTCCACTTGTAACATTTAGCCGTGAGGTAGTTCCAACATGTTCCCCTCTCATGGAGTCATGGTCAACTGATTTTGACCTGGATGTTCCATTTGTCCATCAACAATAAATATAAAATATTTTGTTTCATACAAGTGTCATAGTCAAATAGTTAGTTGGGTGAAATCAGATCTCTTCCCAACAGTCATAATCATCAATTACAATTAACTAAATTCAAAATTCGAAATTGCCATAAATGGCAATAATTTTCCAGTTTCGAATTTACCAAAAACGAAAATAATTTCCTGAGCAATTTCAGACTTAAAAATAAATTTATTTTTGGGGATGTTACACATGGACCACAATCTTTATACCTCTGGAAGGCCAGGGCATAAATGAGTAAGGTGATCTACCTTGCAAATCTTACAAGGGAACTTAGGCTTACGTCCTATCCGTCTAGGTTTCTCAATAGAATCAATGCACCCAACATGAATAGCAGTGGCTAGTTGTGCATCTCCAACATGACTTGTAGAGGTTGGTGATGGGTTGATCACATGACTTGCAGAGGCTACATACCTTTTACCAGTATGAATAGCAGTGACTGGAGTTTTTCCCCCAACATGACTTTTAGAGGCTATGTGTTTTCCCCCATCATGACTTGTAGAGGTTGGGTTCTGGTCTTCAACATGACTTGCAGAGGTTGAGGAACTATCTCCAACATGACTTGCAGAGGTTGGTGACTTTTTCTTCCTATTCTTCATCTTTCTATTTCATTTAGACCTCCAGTTACTAGTAACTATACTTTCACCAGAGGCGGGAGAAGGAGGAGGAGAATAATTTGCTGACGAAGGAACATCAACATGGTGCCCATGACATAAGGTACTTAACTGAGAAGCGTCAAGAGAATTCAGGACATTTGGAATGGTTCCCAATCAAACCGATAGTCACACATTCAAACCAGGAATGTACAAAGTGGACATCAAAGGGACATCAACGTTTCCGAAGAAAGGAAAAGCACAAGATGTTGGACATATTTTCATTGATATGTTGTCATTGATGTCAACAGTCGATGTCATTATGATGTGATGATTTGCTATTATGATGAATTTTCATTGATGTCAACATTATATCAGTCAACAGAGAATGTCAAACAGTATGTAGAGATCGAAAGTGTAAGCTCAGGGGGAGGAGCAAACAATATGTAGAGATTAATGCTCAGTAGGGAAAACACAGTACAAAAGAAATTTTTGATTATTGTTGATCACAATAGGATCAACAATGTTCCTATGATCAAATCTCAAGAGAATTAGCGAATTCGTGATTATTGTTGATCGCGATTGAATCAACAATGTTCCTATGATCAAAGCTCAGGAGAATTAGTGACTAACTATCAATGCATAAAATAATGCACAAACAATTATTAAAGCTCGAAAGGAAAAGCATAAGCTAAGAGTGAAAAGCCTCAATAGTCGTCTGATCAGAGTGAGAAGACTCAACAACCGTCCGATCAAGATATCGACCATGTTGATCATCTAAATATAATGAACATCGGTCATATGAGTGACCGTGGGCTTGAGGACCATTGGAGGATCGTGACCATCGATCTGCAAGCCAGATCAACGACAAGGATAAATTACGAAGACTGGAAGGAGAATTAAATGACTCACTAGTTCCAATCCCACAATTGACCTAGATCATCAGATCCCATAGATCCAAATATCTACGACTGCGGTTGATCCAACAAACGATGAGATTAATCTAGATTAAATTGTAATCGTTGGATGCGTAATTGCCAAATCTACAGCAAGGATAGATTGCAGAGATTGAAAGGAGAATTAAAAATTACGCTTTTTCCAATCCCGCAATTAGTCAGGACTGTCTAATCTTATAGTCTCGGAGATCAACGATTGCGGTTGACTCTCCAATAGCACACATCTTCCCATTGCGGAGTTAGGTGACGAGTTAAAGCACTCATAGATTGTGGTTGTGCAATTATTCTTGATCATGGATCTACTTCAAGAATCTTCACAACCATTGGATCACTTTTGAGTGGAAGGACAGGATAAGCGAGAAAAACGATTGAGAATTCGATTATGCGAGTTCCTGTCAATTGTCATATCAAACCCGATTCCCGTCAGCCATTGGATCGTGTTAAGGATAGGATAAGATAGAAGAAAAACACCGTAGACAGATCGAGCCATCGATATGAGACCCTAATCAACGAACAACATTCACTTCAGGTCTAAAGCTATGAGGAGGTTATGCTCCAAAACGTTGACATTTGAAATTCCCGAAATGTGAATTTCTGTCAGCTGTCAGATCATTTTAGAGTGGAAGGATAGGATAATCTAGCAAATAGGCATCACCAAAATATTAAGCCATTGATCCATGATCTAGATTGAATGAAGATCTTTCACTTCAATTATAAAGAAGCGAGGAGGTTATGCTCCAGAAAGTTTGAGATCTGAAATACGTGAAGCCCGGAAATACGAAATGAATAAGGACCGTCGGATTTGGAGGAAACATGAGGACCATTGGATCAGGGATGTTGGTCAACAGACCACGTCAGCAATACTATGTCTGAGTGACACGTGGAAACTACTAGTCTCATGACACGTCATCAAGTGACATAAGTAAGTGACATCTCTATGAAGGAAAGAAGGGGTTTGAGACTCGAAATCTCCAAAGTCCGAAGACCTAAAGGAGATATCAACCGTCGATATGATGTCGGGTGTATTCTCAACCATTGATCTACTACAATGGAAGGATAGTGTAAGCTGTAATGTTAACCGACAACAATCGGTCTCCACCATATTATGACTTACCACAACAGGTGATCACTTCGAAGGAAAGAAGGTATTGAGATCTGAAACCTCCGAAGTCCGAAGACTTGGAGTAAATGGTGGCCATCCATCTCAATGATTGATTAATTCCTGGCCATCACATTAAGCCTTGTAAAGAATCAAATCTGACGATTGGTACGTTTCAGCGAAATAGACATAAACTGTTCGATCTGTTCGAGAGATCTGATTCGAAAGTTTTGAAAGGTTTCAAATCCATAAGTTCCGAAGGGAGAAGTCCCGTCACCCGTCCATCTTGTAAGAATATTGAATCATGACCGTTGATTTGTTAAAGCGCTCAAGAAATCGTTTGGCTTAGCATTTGGTCACCGCCGTTGGTCATATGAATTAAGAAATAAAGGCAAAATATAATACAAAGCTTAAATTGATAAGCCTGTGGTTCTACACCTGTTATCATATGGGTTGAAGGAAGCAGCTCATACAGGTTTCATTCGACAGTGAGTTACACCAGAACAATACAATGATCGAATATGATCATGTTGGGGAAATGAGAACGCAACAAAAGCACGTGTACGATCTAATGAGTTGATCCATGCATGTGATCAACTCATGAGGACAAATGAACCGATACACAATTATGATTAAAAGATAGTTAAAACATGAAAACATGAATAAAGAATAAAAAGGAAAATGATATTAACTAAAGTTTAAGATTATCATTTTAAACGAAAAGGTACACTGGTTCAAATATAAAAAGACAAAATGATTCAAATTGACACCAGTTGGAAGACTATATAAACAAAAGGAATGGTGAGAAGAGCGTAGTTGAATTTGTTGAAGTATATATATTTATATAATGGATTGAATGAAAGTTCATTCTATCAGGTTGGTGCCTATTTACAAGCTGAGTCTTGTATGAGGATTGGATTCCTCACATCTCAGTTGGATCTGAGATCAACAAGCTGGTACTTGTTATGAGGGTTGGATTCCTCATTTCTTAGTTGGATCTGAGAACTACAAGCTGGATCTTGTAACAGAGAGCTGGGTCTCTCATGATTGTATGAAGATGATACTCAAAGATTGATCTTATGTATTCATTCAAGTTATTTTATAAATAAAGTATTTATTGTTATATATATATTGATTGAGAAAATGAAATGAATATTTGTTGTTCAGTTAATTTGTGAAAAGTGGAAAATTGTCAATAAGTTTTGTGACACTGATTCACCCCCCCCCCTCTTAGTGTCAAGTACCCATTTCAATGATTGGTATCAGAGGGGGTTCCTTCAACAAAGTTTAAACATTGAAGGTAGATCCAGAAGAAATGGATGGACATATTGATATCTCCACAAATGAAGCTCCCTTGTTTGATGGAACATATTATTTATCATGGAGGGAAAATATGAAAATATATCTGAAGTCAAGAGGATCTGGAGTTTGGGATTCAGTAGTAAGTAAGTCTTGGCACTTAACTACTTCAAAGAGAAAATCCAAAACTACAAAGGAAGCCAAGAGAAACAATCAGTATCCTTAAAAGAAATACATGATGGATTGTCAGATCAAGTCAAAGAAAAGATCAAGCACTACAAATCTGCCAAAGAATTATGGCTTCAACTAGAAAATAGTTATCAAAATGAAACACAAGAAGAAGAGAAATTCAATGAAAGTGAGGAATAAGACTCTAATGAAGATGATTCTTATCAAAATAAATAACAAAACTCAAAAGAAGAGAGTTCTTATCAAGATAATGAAGAAGATAAAGATAAAGAAAATTTTAATCAGATTGAAGAACATAGTTCAGAGAAAAAGATTTCTAATCTTAATGAAATGCAGGATTCAATCTCAGTCAACAGTGAATAAGATGACCTCATCAAGGAATTGAGGAATACCTCAGTTTTCATTAAATAAAAATCACATTATCTTAAAACTAATGTTGCAGCTGTTATAGAAGAGATTCATTTGGAACCAGGAAATTATATGCATATTTAAGTTCCCATGGAGGCTCTTGACAATCTTGAGTCCAAAACCATGTGCACTTTAGAAGATTTGGAGAAACTCCAACAGAAAGATATGATACTACTACAACAGCTAGATCAATCTAACCATGAAGATCATGAACAAAAGTTCCAGTTAGAAAACAAAGAAGAAGAGATCAAAAGTTTGAAAACCGAACTTATTAATGTAACAGAAGAGATGGAAGAATTAAAGATACATGACAGTAAAAGAAACAAAGTACTAAAATAATTAGAAGAATTAGTCAATAGTCTAAACACTCAACTTGAGGAAATTAAAGAAAGTAAAGAAGACCTAAAGATCCAGTTAACAAGGAAGGAAAATTCAAACCACATGTTGGAATTGGAAATCATCAATTTCAAAAGGATAAATAAAAGTACTAATGCAGATCTAATGACTCAAATTGAAAAATCTAAGAAAAAGGATGAAGCCTAGAAGATCCAAATAATGAAAAAGGAAGAGTCATGCAAAATGTTTGAATTAGAGGCCATCAAACTAAAAAGTATTCAGCTATAATACGAGGAAGAAATCAAAGTATTGAAAACTAAAGTTTTTGATCTAACAAAAGAAATGGAAGAATTGAAGACATATGACAAAACTATTAAATGAAAATAAGTATTGGATGAGACAGAAGTAATTTTTATAAATATAAAGAATCAACTTGAACATGCTAAAGAAGTGGAAGAAGCCCTGAAGATTCAGTTGACTAAAAAGGAAGAATTATGTCACATGTTGAAGTTAGAAATAATCAATCTCAGAAAGATGAATGAAAAGACAAACAAGATTGTCAATTTCCATAATAGCTCAACTATCGTAGATAAGATTTGGAAGAGCCATAGATCATCTGATGACAAAACTGGCCTTGGATACAATAAGAAAGAAGACAGTTATAGAAGTAAAAAGGAATAAGAAAATCAAATGACATATCCTTCAAGCCAAAATAAAATCAAGAATGGAAACACCTTCAATGGCTATTGTTTTTCTTGTCATAGCTTTGGACATAAAGCAATGGACTGCAAGAAACTAGAGAAAGGATATACAAGAAAATACAAAAACTCAATTAGATGTTGGAGATGTAATTTTGTTGGGAACACATAAAACTTTTGTCATACAATGAGATTTTACAACTGTGATAAATTTGGGCACAAATCCCAAAACTGCAAGAATACAAAAAGTCAATATTTGAATAAGTCATTCAAGACAATGACAAATCCTAATAAAAGTTGGAAGAAGAAAGGAGATGATAAATCTCCAAAAACACAATTAGAAAGAGAATATCCAAAAAGAAGAATATCTCACAGAAAGATATGGGGAAGAAAATCTGAAGGAGAAAGCAAGAAAGATGTTATTACACCTGAAAATGAAGAAACTAATAATAAGAACATGATGGGTAAACGTCCTAATAAAGAACGTGAAATTCAATATGAGATAAATCAATCTCAAGAAAAGGAAATGCCTATAGAAGAATATGGGATAATATCAAATTCTGATGATGTCAAAAGTTGTTAGCAAAATAAAGAAAATACAAAAAAAGGTTTAAATATGGTCTTTACAAAATCAAAGGATTATGCCAAAGAGTTTCTAAATTAACATATGGAAAATCTTGACTATATATAGATTAGTGTTCAAAAGAAAAATCACTCGTAGTGTAATTGTAGAACACAAGAAAAATAAAAATAAAATAAAGGTAGCAGAGAAATTCAAGAAGTATCATTCAACAAAGATCAATTGAAGACAAAATTGATAACAAAATTGGCATTTAAATCAATTGGTATAATTCCTCAATTGATATTCCCGTGAAATATCAAAGAAGAATAAGAAGCAGATAAAAAATATCAGTAAGATTCATACTCTTGTTCTATTTGACAAAGGGAAGTCAGTGTTGGCCCTTGGCCAAGTTTTGAGAGATCTTTGGTCAAGTTTGATCTATTTTGGGACTTCGACAACCTGTCGAAGGAGGAGCGCAAGACGAAGTAGAGATCATTGGATCTCGGACCCTTTTTGGGTCCTTTTTGGGATTTGGGATTATGTAACGGGTATGGGATGTCAGCCCATGGGTTTACTAATGTTTAGGCCTATTTTGTAATGTATATATAGATGTCTAGGCAATGTAAGGATAGATATAGAGAATACATCTATGTGATGTTAGACAGATGGCTAAGTGCTAGATCTATGTGATCGAAGGATTGTAAGAGCTCTATGAATACTGTGTGAAGCTTGCAGAGCTGAGTGCAAGTGACTTTAGAAGGCTTAGTGTTGTAACCTAGCTTGGTGAAGGTGGATCTGACGAGGTGTGTGTAGATCTCCTGTCCTATGCGGAGTAGGATTTTGTGGCTCTATGCATGTAACTGATTGACTGAAGACAATAAAGAAGAAGATTTGGTGGACGTAGCCCCAGGGTAGGGGTGAACCACGTAAATGTTGTGTTGTCCTATTTTGTGGGATGTCTTGATATGTTTATGTCTTTACTTGATAAAGTGCTTTGATATAGATAGATAGATCTGCTTATGCTTTGTGCTAATGATGTATATGGATGTAGATCTGACCTATGTGAATGTGCTTAGTGCTTGAATCTGATGTATTTAATCTACCTCTTTATGATAAGTGCTTAGATACATCATATCTGAGTGAATGATGCGATGCTCTATTTTATCTGCATAGTAGAATAGTGGTTAAATATTGATGAACTGTCGGTGCTAAGTGCTCTGTTAAGTATTACAATCATAGATCTGTGTCCCAGCGAAGGTTGCAAACATCTGAGTCCTGCAACCACCCCTGCCTCTACCTCAGGTGAGACTTCATCTGCTTTGTAGGTGTTTTAGAAAGGGCTGGTAGTTATGGTTTTGTTGGTGTACTATTGTAGCGTTGAACCCTGGGTCTGCCCCTGTGCCAACAAATGGTTCTGTTGTCAGGACCTAAAACTGTGAATGATGGGAACTAAAAAAGAAGAAGCCTTGTGCAAAGATCCGACCTAAAACGATGGAAGCTCTGTGCATAGATCTGTCGCTCTAGTGTGCAATATTCTACTTGATTTATAAAGCTCTGTGCTAAAGAAAAGAGGTCAGATCTGAAGAAAAGAGGTCAGATCTGAAGAAAAGAGGTCAAATCTAAAGAAAAGAGGTCAGATCTGAAGAAAAGAGGTCAGATCTGAATAAAAGAGGTCAGATCTAAAGAAAAGAGGTCAGATCTGAAGAAAATAGGTCAGATCTGAAGAAAAGAGGTCAGATATAAAGAAAAGATGTCAAATCTAAAGCAAAGAGGTAAGATTTGAATGCTTTGTGCTTCGAGAAAGGTAAAAGTAAGAAGTCTTTCTTAAAAAGGTAAGATTTGCAAGCTCTGTTCTCTGATAAAGGTAATAATAGTGAAAAGTTCTAGATCTGAAGGCTTTGTGCTTTGTAGAAGTAATATAAGTGGAATATTTTTTTTTCAAAAGTATGGATCTAGGTAGGGTTGATAGATTTTGTCCTAGCTTGAAAACTAGGGCCCTAATAGATGAAAGAAGGTTTGATATGCATAGATCTGATAACAATAGTGAAAGATATGTTATACCTATACATAGAAAGAATGTTTGTACTAACAAGTGGATGCATGATCCTATAAAGAACTATTTGCAGGTTAGCTACTATGATCCTAGCGCGTAGTACAAAAAGAGCTGGGGATAATTTAAAATAAAGAGAGGATTAACCCTCTGTTACAGTTGCAGAAAACCAGGACATCTTGCTAAGGAATGCCCTGGGAGAATACCTAGATGTCTCTGCTGCAAAGATATGGACCACAAAGTATTGGATTGCCCTAGAATGATTGCTAAGCTTGAAGGAATGAACATGGTACAATAAAACCCTAAGGCAGATCCAAAAATGGCAGAACCCTAGAAAGAATCAGAGAAAGCATTGTTGCAGATAAGAGAAACCATGAATGACCACATACATGTCAGCTTATCATAGATATTCAAATAAAAAGAATGCCTTGAAACAAGAATAGGAGACTTCGACATTGATTGTGTTCTAGATGAGGAAACATAGGTGAATATCATGACAAAAATAATTTGGGAACTTTTAGGGAAGCCTACTATGACTCCTTCATTGGGAGGAATAGGGCTATTTAGAGGAAAAATGATAAACCTGTGTGGAAATCTCACCAGGATTTCTATGCATGCTAATGGAACTTCGACAGAGGAAGATTTTGATATTATTAAATTTATTGAGAACCGCTCCCCATTTACCATGTTACTAGGAAAACCTTGGGTTGAAAAAGATCAGGCTAGAAGGAAAGAAGAAGAAGAAGTTTTAGAGAAGAAGAAGCAAGAGTTAAAAGATTTTATGACTAGAAGGATCGCACACTTGATTGAAGAAAAAAATAATAGATCGAAGCTATTTAACACCAGAGACTCGGATGTCAAAGTTGCAAGAACACTAGAACACCCAAAAAAGATTGAAGTACCTATTCTAGATAAATAAGAAGCATCACCCTCAAATCTTAGGAAAGAATCTCAACAACACGAAGTAACTTTGCCACAAGAAGATAAGAATCAGAATGGAAAAAGACATACTGAGATGAAGCTCAATGGAAAGAAGGCTAGAAAGATAAGTAAGAAGAGAGGTAAGATCGACAAGTTACAGAAGGTTCCAGAAGGAACCTCGCAGATGGAAAAATTTCAAAATTGGAACTTCGTCGGGATAACAGAACAACATCACATGGAACTTCACCATGGTGAAGCAATATAGCTGTTGATACTAATATAACCATTCGACCGACCCTCTGAATGGGTCGAAAGACACTTATGGTTTGCCACCAAACCATTGGACCACACCGTAATAGACATAACAGAGTTAATGAAGGCTTCTTGCCTGTTTTTGCCCGTTGCAAGAGATCCATTGCCAAGTTATCTATTTATCCCATCGCGCCATGCCCCCATAACACTTTTGCTAACCGTGAATCTTATCCCACAAAATTATTGATTTTACACAGTGCTCATTGTGTTATTGCCCTCTATCGTATTTCCGTGTCTAAGTTACTCCCCGAAACTGAGATTTTCAATCATGAGCATGTATGTCGGCCGATTTCAACACTGCAAAGAAAGTTGTTGAAGAAGTTTTGATTGACCTCATGACTGAAAGACTCATGTTGATGTCTACAGGTGTACAAGATTCATCGACGAGAATGGTGCAAAGCTCTTCGTTGACTGCTCGTGGAGCAGGACCATCCCGACCATCAGTAGAAAAGAGAACCAAGCATAAAGACGACCTCGTGAATGCAAAACTGATTCCAACCATACTGCTTGATTACATCTCGCCTCTGGCTAGCATTATGAACCACGATAGTGTACCATGTGATTTCAAGTACACCATAATTACTGCGTACCTCCCGAAGGGGATACACGCAGTTTGAACAGACCAGGACAAGATCGCAACACTAAAGTTTAGCAATTTCAATCTCGAAGATCGCAAGATCTATGGCATCCTCGCTCCATACAAGTACTTGACCATAACTAAAGGAAATAATTTGAAGATCATCCCCCAACCGTGGACAATGAACCTCGCATTGTCCACCCTGCTGAACGTCATGATAATCCCACACTTCAGAAGACACCAGGATGTCAATGCCTGTGCCAAGATGCTACTTTCATGTTACCATGGAGGCTACTTATGTCTCAACCATCAAATTATAGTTGACCCAACACTGATCCACAGGATCACATGCTTGATTATGTAAGGACCTGACCTGTAGGAGTTTTATCCAGGAAAAGTCACAGATCGTGCACTTGCACAGAAGATAAAGGAAACCTATGGCGATGTTGAGAAGGGAACAAGAGGCTACAAGGTAGCTTCCATTCAGAGTGTGCAATGCGCCTCACATGTCAACTGATAGCTGGGAATTTAGTAAGAAATAACTGACCTACTCAGGTCACTGACTTTGTTGTTGACCTTGCAGAGAAGTGCGCAGAAGGCCTACAGATGAACTGAGTGAAGTACCTAGTTAACCAGTTGGAACTTGATTGCCAAGAAGCCTATGACTAGAGTTACAAATTCCTTTTAAGATGGATCCTGGTCCTCATTGTATTTGTTGCCTGGGATATGCCGGAAGGAGATACCTTCCAAGACATAGAGTCATTCGAACCTCTTGCCGCGAAGTTCGCTACCCTGTGGTATTCAACAGATATGAGAAAAAAATGGTAGTCGAATGTTGTTTTTCATACATACTAACTTCAACTAAAGCGAGCCATCGAAGCCGAGCATCGCATGAATCCAAACAAATTACAAAGGTTTCGACCACTGATGAAGTTCAATGCATATCGACACTTCACTTACATTACAATGCAGGTAGATGAACATAAAGAGCAGCTCCAGACATATTATAAGCTTACAGAAGAAGACCTAGAGGAAATCACTAAGGAATGGTCCGCTGAAATCCTTATCCCTGCCAACCTCGTAGAGATATCCGATAATGACATCCCGGAGGACACCCATAAAGAACAAAATACACCCAGAACTAGTAGACAAAATAATACTGAGGAGGTCCAAAACTTAAGCAACACCAAAACTTAAGCAGCACCTCAGTGAAGATTGCTTCCATGTCACCTGACCGAGGGGGTGGTGACGAAGTCAAATATGAACAGAGGCCCAACAAAGTAAGACCTCCCAAAGATGAGGAGGACCCCTCAAAAAAGAGAAATGTTCCCCCCCCGAAACATTCTTCCTGGAAGAAGTCAAAAGCCACCATGACCAAGATGCAGATTGTCCTCACCTCCAATGATTTTGATTTCATCATCGCAGCCCTGGACGACGCCTCGCTGGAAATAGCAGAGAAACAAATGGCCAAGAAGGAATAAATGTATGATAGGATCGAGGTCAAACTCTGAGGGGTACAACATTCCCTTCAGTCCAGTCGTGTAGTCTCCACTGCACCGGGAGAACTAGAGTTGGGAGATGTGCCAGCCCAACTGCACTGACTAACTAATACAGTCGAAGCTCGTCTCCGACGAGCACAGGAAGAAACCAACCAAGCCACCCAGGCTTTGACACAAGTACAAGGAGTACTTTTCAAACAACGTCGAGCTACAGAACAGAAAAAGATTGATCTCCAAGTGAAGTTCGATGAAGAAAAAACATAGATGGAACAAGGAAAAGAACAGTTGCTCGCAGAGCAAGTTGAAGTAAAAGAAGCGATCAATAGAGAACTTCTCTCTATGACAGTCATCGAAATAAAGGTAGAGAATCGAGTCACGCAACAAGTGGAACAACTCGCAGAAGCTATCCAACAGTTACAACAACACATAACAGACCTGGAGCTCCGCGTAGTGCCTGAAACACCACATGATGTAAAGGACCAAAGAGAAGCAACGGCTCAAAGCGCAGTTGAGAGAATAAAATCCCTTACTATAGAATGTAAGAAACTTACTGATCGTAGTGCCCAGACCTACGATCAACTCACAAAGAATCCATAATTAAAGGCACTAGAGTCGTAGCTCCAAGAGGCGAAGTATCAAGCCAAAATAATACAGGCCCAGTTGAAGCCTCTGTCAGATGTGGAAAGAATGAAGTGCTCCCAAGAGAAACGCACCACCCAACAATAGATCCACAATATCTAGAGAAAAATTATGGAAGTAACTCAAAGACTCCAACCTATACAAGATAAGGCCTACCAATTGTTCATAGAGGTAGAAGGCTAAGGAGCAGAACTAGAGCAGGTTGTTATTGCAGCTAAACAACGCCTGGAGGGGCCTGTGAATGAGGTATTCATCCAAGAGTTCACTACACAAGAGGCCATGAAACAACAACAAGTCTAAGCAGCTTGAGCCAAGCTTGAGGATTTCAAAGCAGAACTACCTAGATCAGAGTGACTTGGGACGAGTCACATGTGAGTGTTGGGGGTCTGTTGGCCCTTGACCAAGTTTTGAGAGATCTTTGGTCAAGTTTGACCTATTTTGGGACTTCGACAACTTGTCGAAGGAGGAGTGCAAGACGAAGCAAAGATCACGGGATCTCGACCCCTTTTTGGGTCCTTTTTGGGATTTGAGATTATGTAACGGGTATGGGATGTCAGCCCATGGGTTTACCCATGTTTAGGCCTATTTTGTAATGTATATAGAGATGTCTAGGAAATGTAAGGATAGATATAGAGAATACATCTATGTGATGTTAGACAAATGGCTAAGTGTTGGATCTATGTGATCGAAGGATTGTAAGAGCTCTGTGCATACTATGTGAAGCTTGCAAAGCTTAGTGCAAGTGACTGTAGAAGGCTTAGTGATGTAACCTAGCTCGGGGAAGGTGGATTTGGTGAGGTGCGCGCAAATATCCTGTCTTATGCGGAGTAGGATTTTGTGGCTTTGTGCATGTAACTGATTGACTAAAGAAAATAAAGAAGAAGAGTTTGTGGACATAGCCCCAGGGTGGGGGTGAACCATGTAAATGTTGTGTTGTCCCACTTTGTGCGATGTCTTGATATGTTTATGTCTTTACTTGCTAAACTGATTTGATATAGATAGATAGATCTGCTTATGCTTTGTGCTAATGATGTATATGGATGCATATCTGACCTATGTGAATGTGCTTAGTTCTTGAATCTGCTATATGTAATCTACCTCTTTATGATAAGTGCTTAGATAAATCAGATCTGAGTGAATGATGTGATTCTTTGTTTTATCTGCGCAGTAGAATAATGGTTAAATATTGATGAACTGTCGGTGCTAAGTGCTCTGTTAAGTATTACAATTAGAGATTTGTGTCCCAGATAAGGTTGCAGACACCTGAGTCCTGTAGCCACCCCTGCCTCTACCTCGGGTGAGACTTCATCTTCTTTGGAGGTGTTGTCGAAAGGGCCAGTAGTTAGGGTTTTGTTGGTGCGTTTTTGTAGTGTTGAACCTTGGGTCTACCCCTGTGCCAAGAGTTAGTAAAAATCCAAGAGGAGTATTTTGGTTATTAAATAAGAAAGTAATTAGATTAAGTGTTGAAAAGACTTGATCACTACAAAAAATTGTATCAAGAAGACTACTTATTCAAACTCAAAAATCCCAATAAACTAAGATAAGAAATCAATAAATTAATAGGGGAAGAGACCTTGTTAGGAAGAGCTACCCTTTCAGAAACAAAGGGGGAGAGTAGTCAAAAGCATAGAGAGAGCATATTGACAGGGGGAGTCATTCAGTTATGGCAGGCATAACATAATTGTAAGAAGTGTTACCCAAGTTCATATTCTGGCCAACAACATGTAGACAAAAAACTGTTGATTATAAGGGGAGAAAACCTTTGCCATTGATGTCAAATGGGGGAGAGTAACTTCATAGAGAACTTCATAGACAAAATCATCATCAAAGGGGGAGTTTGTGTATGAATTTAGTATGTTTCCCTCAATGACAAAGGGGGATATTGTTGGACATATTGTCATTGATGTCAACAGTCGATGTCATTATGATGTGATGATTTGATGTTATGATGAATTGTCATTGATGTCAAAAATATATCACTCAACAGAGAATGTCAAACAATATGCAGAGATCGAAAGTGTAAGCTCAGGAGGAGGAGCGAACAATATGCAGAGATTAATGTTGAGCAGGGAAAACACAATACGTAAGCAATTCGTGATTATTGTTGATCACGATAGGATCAACAATGTTCCTATGATAAAATCTCATGAGAATTAGCGAATTTGTGATTATTTTTTATCATGATTGAATCAACAATGTTCCTATGATCAAAGCTCAGGAGAATTAGTGATTGACTATCAATGCATAAAAGAATGCACAAACAATTATTAAAGCTCGGAAGGAAAAGTGTAAGCTCAGAGTGAAAAGCCTTAGCATCCATCCGATCAGAGTGAGAAGAATCAACAGTCGTCTGATCAAGAGGTTGACCATGTTGATCGTCTAAATATAATGTACATCGGTCATATGAGTGACCGTCGACTTGAGGACTGTTGGAGGATTGTGACCATCGATCTGCAAGCTAGATAAACAAAAGGGATAAATTGCGAAGATCAGAAGGAGAATTAAACGACTCACTAGTTCCAATCCTGCAATTGAACTAGATCATTAGATATCATAGCTCCAAATATCTACGACTGTGGTTGATCCAACAAATGATGCAATTAAGCCAGATTAAATTGTAACTGTTGGATGCGCAATCGCTAAATATATGGTAGGGATAGATTGCGGAGATTTAAAGGAGAATTAAAACATCACGCTTGTTCCAATCCCGCAAGTAGTCAAGACCATCTGATATTATAGCCTCGAAGATCAACGATTGTGGTTGACTCTCCAATAGCGCACATCTTCCCATTGTGGAGTTGGGTGACGAGTTAAAACACTCACAAATTGTGGTTGCACAATCATTCTTGATCATGGATCTTCTTCAAGAATCTTCACAACCGTTGGATCACTTTTGAGTGGAAGGATAGAATAAGCGAGAAAAATGATTGAGAATTCGATTATGCGAATTCCTGTCAACCGTCGGATCAAAATCGATTCCCATCGGCCATTAGATCGTGTTAAAGTGAAAGGACATGATAATATAGAAGAGCACCATCGTATAAATATCGAGCCATCGATTTGAGACCCTGATCAATGAACAACATTAGCTTCGGGTCTAAAGCTGCGAGGAGGTTACGCTCCAAAAAGTTGACATTTGAAATTCCTGAAATGCAAATTTTTGTCAACCATCAGATCGTTTTCGAGTGGAATGATAGGATAAGCTAGCAAAGTGGCATCACAGAAAGATCAAGCTGTTGATCCATAATCCATATCGAATGAAGATATTTCACTTCGGACATAAAGAAGCGAGGAGGTTACGCTCCAAAAAGTTTGAGATATGAAATACGCGAAGCCCGAAAATCCGAAATGAATAAGGATCGTCGGATTTGGAGGACACATGAGGACTGTTGGATCAGTACTGTTGGTCAACAAACCACGTCAACAACACTACGTCCAAGTGACACGTGGAATATACTAAGCTCATGACACGTCATCAAGTGACATAAGTAATTGACATCACTACAGAGGAAAGAAAGGGTTTGAGACTCGAAATCTTCGAAGTCTGGAGACCTGAAGGAGATATCGACCATTGATATGATGTCAGGTGTATTCCCGAACATCGATCTACTACAGTGGAAGGATAGTTTAATATGAAATGTTAACCAACAACAATCGGTCTCCACCGTATTATGACTTACCATAACAGGTGATCACTCCAGAGGAAAGAAGGTATTGAGATTTGAAATCTCCGAAGTCCGAAGACCCAGAGTAAATGGTGTCCATCCAACTCAACGCTTTATTAATTCATGGTCGTTAGATTAAGCCTTGTAAAGAATCAAATCTGACGATTGATACGTTTCAACGAAATAGACGTAAACCGTCTGATATGTTCGGAAGATCTGATTCAAAGGTTTTGAAAGGTTTCAAATCTAGAAGTTTTGAAGGGCGAAGTCCCATCAGTCGTCCATCTCGTCAAAATATTGAATCATGACCATTGATTTGTTAAAGCGCTCAAGCACTCGTTTGGCTTAGAATTTGGTCACCTTCACTGGTCATATGAAATAAGAAATAAAGGCAAAAGATAATACAACGCTTAAATTGATAAGCCCACGATTCTACGCCTGTGATCATATGGGTTGAAGGAAACACCTCATACACGTTTCATTCGACAGTGAGTTACACCAGAACAATAAAATGATTGAATATGATCAAGTTGGTGAAATGAGAACGCAACAAAAGCACATGTACGATCTAATGATTTGATCCATGTATGTGATCAACTCATGAGGACAAACGAACCGATACACAGTCATGATTAAAAGATAGTTAAAACATGAAAACATGAATAAAGAATAAAAAGGAAAATGATATTAACTAAAGTTTAAGATTATCATTTTAAACGAAAAAGGTACAATGGTTCAAATATGAAAAGACACAATGATTCAAATTCACACCAGTTAGAAGACTATATAAACAAAAGGAATGGTGAGAAGAGCGTAGTTGAATTTGTTGAAGTATATATATTTATATATAATGGATTGAATGAAAGTTCATTCTATCAGGTTGGTGCCTGTTTACAAGATAGGTCTTGTATGAGGATTAGATTCCTCACATCTCAGTTGGATCTGAGATCAACAAGCTGGGACTTGTTATGAGGGTTGGATTCCTCATTTCTTAGTTGGATCTGAGAACTACAAGTTGGGTCTTGTAACAGAGAGTTGGGTCTCGCATAATTGTATGAAGATGATATTCAAAGATTGATCTTATGTATTCATTCAAGTTATTTAATAAATAAAGTATTTATTGTTATATATATATATTGATTGAGAAAATGAAATGAATATTTGTTGTTCAGTTAATTTGTGAAAAGTGGAAAATTGTCAATAAGTTTTGTGACACTAATTCACCCCCCCCTCTTAATGTCAAGTACCCATTTCAACACAAGAATCCCCTTGCGAAGGGTTTCCTTGGTTGGTATCGTCAGGAAATTTAGCCATGAAGATATTATGCTCAGTTTCTCCCCTTGTGGGATCATTCAAGTCAGTAAAAGTCTCACACACTCACTCTAGTGAACCAGTGGTATCAAAACAATGCCTATAACGAGGCGACTCCATGTTTTCTGAGTGGAAGACTGAAAAAGTACTCTCGACCGACGGAGTGGGTGGTATACCACCTTAAGTTAGAGACCCAAAGAAATGAATGACTAACTCACTATGGAAAACTAAGTAGCACAGAGCACACACTAAAAGATCCTAAAGGCAAATCAAATAGATGCTATCTAGTAGGAAGAACAGTTATGCCAGCCAACACTAGAGAAACTTAGCGGTGCAAGTGCAAGTCAAACACGAAAGCACCCTCCGAGTATACTCTACAAAGAGTGGCCCAACGTCTACCCTAGGTACCACGATATACCCTTGCATTCACCCGTGTAAGTCCCTAAGGAAATTAGGTTTTCATCTCGCGAGCAGTCACCAGGCGGGTACAACAGACAGTTGGGTGGACCGTAATGAGCAGGGAAACTAAGCCCAAAACCTACCGAGGGTATCATAAGAAAGTGGTCCAGAAGACAACTGAGGATCTCAAACAGATTTGGGGTCCAAAAATCTCCATAGGAAAATGCAATCGACAATATCCCATGACAAGTACTCAATATGCATTCCCCACTACACTTGGTTCGACATTGGAGGGGTTATCTCCGCTACCTTTCCTCACGCGACCTCATGTTTATCCCCTCTGTTAGAGGGGGGTCTCGGATAACTTTCATGTTTACTGGACCTTTTACACTCCCTAGCACTGACTCTAATGTTTGTCTATAATCCTTGAAGAGTTTCCTCTCCAACCTAATTCAAGGCTCTAGCCTAGACTAGTTGATTGACCCTACAAACATAAAGTCTAGTTAATTTTAGATTTAGTGTTTGTTTTAATGGCTTGATTTAAGTCAAGGAAACAATAATGAAACTAGTGGTGTGTTTTGAGAGACAAAGGAGAATAAACAAACGAAACTGAAAGAAAAATTACTTCTAGTTAACAATAAATATTTTGTAACTAACTCTTTAACCAACTTTTCGTAACTACTTTTTCTAAGATCTTTTAAAGGAAAACCTAAAATGAAATTTCACTCGACTACGAGATACTTAATGTTCAAATAAATCGGTAAAGAACTTAAGAAAATAACTTTTTCTCCTAACAAACAAAATAATCAACCCAACTACTTAACCAAACTAAGAAATGAAAACTTCTTCTATTTTATTTTTTTATGCTTCAAACAAGAAACTTGAAATAATTCTTTTTCTTTTTCTTTAAAGCAAGAGAAAGGGGAAAAGGTGAAAAACAACTAGACAAGACCGAGAACTGGCCTTTGGCCCACTGCGGATCGTAGGGAGTCCCTAAAGACACCTAACAGGGTGATCAAAAAGAAACTCGAAGACTTGCCCAAACCCTTTCGTACTAAACACAAGAAATCTTTAAAAAGATAACCAAACTAACATCAAACCCAGGCTTTGACTGTAAAAATAGAGACACTGCACTTAATCAAGAAACCCTGAGAAGTCAGAATTCAATCAGGGAAGAGGTTGACTGCCCCTTCTTAAGAAAAACAGTTTCTTAACACAAGCACGCTACTGGTGCTTAAGAAGCCTGCATATGTGTGTGGGATGTCTAAAAGTAGGGCACATATGTACGTGTGCAGACCCACTACAGGCCACGTACACCTCTTTAACTCCTCAAAAAGAAGACAAACATGTAGACTGACAGGGCAGGGAGAACTGGTATAGCACCAACACGTGACCATAATCCATTAAAGACTCAGCAGACTCAGAAAGAAACTCAAAAGGTAAAAACCAAGCAAACACCCATAAAATTCCCCAAAACCCTAAAGGCTTCCCCAATATGGTCGCCATTTCTGCTATAGTGAGAAAACCCCCCTATGGAATATACTAGGGTTCAACATGTAGGCAGATCTAACCGTCTAAAATTCTTCTACTTTTATAACTACCCAGAATAAACCCCACATTCATACATGAAAGACAAAGTGAAAAGATCAGGTAACTTTACCTTTTACTCTGCATCCGGTGTCGATCCTCTCGCGTTTGATAGCTCCGTTGACTACAAGCCCCATCCCAAGGTCGGCCTGCATTCACGAATAGATAAACATGAAACTACAAACATGCATCTCATATATAAATAATAGGTTAGATGTTAGTATAAGACATAAATCAAATACAATTATTTAACACATCATATTTCGGGACAAAAAAATTATTCCTTTTATTGATATCACAATGTTTACTTACAACAAAGGTCGGTGACTGCTCCATGAACCTGGTCCAGGATCCTCTTCACCAAGCTCCAAATGCGCTTCCACATATCTTTCTCCTCTCACACTTATTCTAGGGAAATGGCATAGGCTTATGATGGAGGAAAAAGGAAAGAATGGGAAATTCTGATGCAAATCTCACAAGGTGACTACAATTATTTGGGGCAAGGAGGGGATGTGAAAAGGGAAGAGTTTCACTGTTCTTATTCTTATGTTATGAATGAGACCCCAAAAGCTCCTTTTATATGGAAAAAGGATGGTTATTCGGTTAGGTGATGGGCTATAGGCGGTGCGACAGTTGGAAAACTACCCAATAGCCCGTAATCTCAACGAATTCCTTGCAACTTTTTAATTTTTAAAATTTTTAATTTTTGCAATTTTTTTGGGTATATGCGGGATTTAATGGCACAACTAGCATATGTACATGATTTGTAGTGGTGCAACAAGCATGTGTACACGAGTAGTACTGGTGCAGGGCACGTACATCTTCAAAAATAATGTTTTTAAGAAGAACTGCTCAGTGATGGCTTGGAAAAATTTGTATGTAAGAGGGCCAAATGTCAGGTATGCTTGGATGGAGAAATTTAGGGTTATAACAATCCCCTGCGCCATTATGTTGGTCATTTTCCTACCCCTTGTCTAAGTCTTCTTCTTCATTATCTTGTTCTTCTTCTCCATCTGAGCATTTTGTTTTCTCCCTTGGAACTTTCCAAGCATTTTCCCAGTCATTTACGATTAGGCATACATCATCTAATGTCAACTTGTAGATTATTGAAAGTCGTTGGCGTGTAGGGTCACTTTTGGCTTGAATGTACATATGGTGCATGCTTTCTTTGAAGCTTGGAATATCCTAGTATGTTTCTACCATCTAGGATGTGATGTGCGACGTATGTTCTATGATGTACATGATTGTGTCAAAGTAGACATAAAATGTAACATTGTTGTATACTTTTCTCCTTTTGTTTATCGTATTCCATAGGTTGGCATATCACATAACTGCATTACCTTTGCTGGCTGCTCTCATCCGTTGGTAATCACTAGGATCCTTCCATCCAACTGGTGCAATCAAAATAAAAATCCATGCATAATGAAACTCCGTGCGTTTCTCCTAGGCTTCTATGCAATCTATCAAAAACCGATTCACCAAAAATGTGGTCCAATTCATTTGGACCCCCTCTACACATTTTTACGCAACTCCGATTACCATGGTCGATAGTTCGTCTTATTAACATTTCCTCCTTATTTTGCAGACCAATACTCATGGCACAAAGTGTACAACATCATTTCTTATGTTCATGAAATCCAACCCCCTCTCTGAAGGTGTTAAAATTATCCTTCTTGGCTTCTGATAGTGCTTTCTCCCCCGACTTGTTTGAGAATAATATTGTCAGATCTAGTCTTGTTTTTGACAATATCGTTAACCGCGTAATTAATTATGTATTAATGGACATTGGAGGGTCTATCCATAGAGTTTCTCCATGGATGCAACTTAGTATAATTTTGACACAAGTGTTTATTCCCAAACTTTGGCCAAAATGCAGAATCTCCAGTAGATTCAGTATGCCTGACTTCTCTAGTCCTGTCACCCAACTTTGTGGTTGAAGGAGAATTTCTCTGGTCCTTGGTACACTGTTGGCGCACAAATATTTGTCCCTTTCTAGCTCAAGAAACTTCTGTTCATCTGTGATGTCGTGGTCTACAAACTTTAGGGAAACAATCTTTCCTAGCATGTCCCCTTTGATAATTACACCAGTTGGTATTTTCGATATGGCTAGTGGGTATTTCCCATTTGCAGGAACTTTAACTTGTGGTGTGGTGTCTGAACATGGTGGTATATAGTCCTTGTGGAAACTTGACTGTGATACCAAATCTCCCGGTGTTTCCTCAACCACTAGTGCAATTGGTGGTCTTTTTGGTTGCTAGCGCTCCAACTTTCGGTGCTTCCATTGTTCTATGTGTCCACGTTCAATAACTATTCTATGATGGTTCTCGTTCGGCTCTGGTTCTCTCTAGATGCTCGCATTTCTTATGAAATGAAAATAACCTTTTCTATCGGCCCTCATACGCTTTTATCACCCTTCGAAAAATGTATAATTTCTTTTTTACCCATCAAAAGTGTCGAATTCGATCAAAATCTACAATTAATACTTTCCTTACTATGGAATTAATGCCAATCCTCCAACGGATGTTTCCTTGGATTTTCTAGTTTGTCCCGATCCTTGACAATGCCTTCTATTTATGACTACACATCTCTTAGTATGTTTCATTATTTATGGCTTTCTAACTGTCGTTTATGTGCTTTAATACCCTTAACAATTATATCCTATGATTGAATCTTGCATGCACTTAAATGACTTTGTGTTATTTCTGTTATCTATGCGATGCTCCCCCCTTTTTTTTTTCTACGTCCTGTTTACCTTTTCATTGCTCGATTTCCCCCTTTTTATTTGTTTTCTTCCTTTTTCTACTTTTTTGTTTGTTTTTCTGTATTTTATCTTCCTACTATAGTACAAATACTATGATACATGTGTTCTCAGATAGTTCAGATTAATGCGCGAACGATCAACCGTCTCTATATTGTTTCATCCAACTTCCATTCACCATTTCTGCCAGGGTGTCTCTAGTCAATGTTTCCAACTGTGCAACACCTACCTCCGTCACATGTTGAATTAAATGGGGTCCTAACTAATGCATTCAAAACTTTCCTGGATGTTGCATAAATTTACTGTCACCGAGTAATACTGAGTCTCCCACTTGGAACTTTTTCTGTTTAATGTGTCTATCATGCCATGCCTTTTGAAATTGATGATGGAATCATGTGACAAACCGATCTTCCTTAAGAGCTACTAACTGTGACAATCTCTTCTATACTGTGCCAAAATATGAAATATCAATAATCGTTGCAATGTACATGATAGGTAAAATAAACTCCATTGACATCACTACTTTTTTCCCATAAACCAACCTAAAAGGTGTCTGTCTTGTCAACGTATTTCTTGTAGTCATGTAGGCCCATAAAACTACAGTAACCTTAAGTCCCAATCATCTCTCTCTATGTTTCAAATCTTTGTCAAATCATTCTCCAAAATTTTATTAAAATCTTCTACTATCCCATTAGCCTGAGGGTCATATGACGTTCTCTTCTAGTGATGAATTTGAAATTATTTAGTCAACGCTACAATTGTCTTATTCAATAAGTGTGTTCCTTGATCACTTAGTAATATGCATGAACATCCAAATCACGTGACTACATTCTCAAATAGAAACCACACAACAGTGTCCACGGTGTAGTCTATGATTGGTGTTACTTCTTCCCATCTGGTCAAATACTTTGTCATAGTGATTATGTACCTCTCTCTTAATATTCTTGTTGATGGGTTGATTGGGCCCACAAATTCTATTTCCCATTTATCAAACACTTGCAATCTAACCTGTGGGTGTAAAGGAATTTCATCCCTCTTGGATGGATTTCCCACCCTTTGACATATATCACATGCCTAACAATATTCTTTAGCATCCTTATGAAGTGTGGGCCACTAGAGCTCTGAACACAATATATTCTGCATAGTCTCTTTACCTACGTAGTATCCTTCTACAATCCCTTCATGTGATTTTGTGAGTATCATAAGCCTTTCATGCTCCAACACACATCATCTCAGTATTCCATCTGCACCTAACTTGTATAAGTTCCCTACAATGAGATGATAATCTGCTACTTTAACCACTAATTATTTCTTCTGCACAACTGTCATATCATATGGGGCCATCCATGCACTTAGAAACTATATTATGTCTGCGAAGTACTTATCCACCATTTTAATTGCAAATAAGTGTGCATATGATAAGACGTCATCTAGATTCCCTGCATCTTCTCCTGATAGTATGTATGATAAGTTATTAGGCCCCGCATTCAACTTCCCCGGTTTCAGAACAACCTCAAAATCATATTCCTGAAACATCAATAGCCACCTACATATTCTCCCCCCCAACATTGGATTTTTCACTAAGTATTTTAGTGTAGAATGGTATGTATACATATTAAAGTGAGAAACCAATAAATAATGTCTAAACTTCTGCAGTGCATATACCATTTCCAATCCTTCCCATTCTTTTTTAGTGTAATTATTCTCTGCTATGGACAACTTTCGACTTGCATAAGAAATTGGGTGATCTATGTCTCCTTCCCTCGGTTGAGACAGTACTGCACCCAAATATATGCAAGGTGCATCTACATGAACATGGAATTCCTTGTTCCAATCCAGAAAGATCAAAATCGACGTGGTCACTAAGTTTTAAGGTGTCCAAACACTTCTGATAGTCCTCATTCCATTGGAATTTTGCTTCCTTCTTTAGAAAATTCTCCATAGGTTTTTTAATCTACGCATAACCCTTGATAAACTTCCTGTAATATCCTATGTGACCTAGAGTTTCTCTCAACTATCTGATTGATGTAGGTGTTTGTAAATATAGAGTTACTACAATCTTGGCAGGATCCACTAATAAGCCCTGCTTGCAGACCACATGGTCCAACAAGATTCCAAAAGGTGCGCAAAAAATACACTTCTTCAAATTTAGTGAAATCTGACATTGTCTACACCTATCCAACATTAATATGAGTACTTCTATGTGATCCTTGAGTAGACTAAACACAGTCCTTGATTATACTTCAGGGAAATTATGAATAAATTTCTTAATGGATGCAACCACAACTCTTGAAAAAAATGTAGGTGCATTCTTCAGTCCAAACGGAATCACTGTTTATTGATAACTTCCCCACTCTATCACAAAAGTAGTCTTATACCTGTCTTCCTATACAATCTTTATCTGATAGTACCCTGGGAATCCATCTGTGAAAGAATAAGTCTCTTGCCCTCCTACATTCTCCAGTACCTCATCCGTCAACGATGTTGGAAATGGATCATGTAGACATACATCATTCAACTTCCTCGGATCTATGAAAATCCTGATTCCTCCTATTTTCTTATCTTGTACCACCATTGGACTTATACACTCTTATTCCACCACTGTTTTAAGGATCCCTACATCCAACATCTTATCTATTTCTTCTTTCACCTTCTCTTTGTACTTCAGATTTAACTTGTAGGGTCTCTATCGCACTGGTTTATCACCTGGTTTCAAAGGGATCTTCATCTCGCCTGATTCCCCAACTATCCCATTCATTTATGATAATGTAGTTGGTAATATATCCTGATACTCGCACAATAAATCTGCAATATTCTCCACAGTTTCATCACTCCAATAATCTCCCATCTGCACAAAATTTGGATTATCTATCATCCCAATGTTGACTTTCCGCATTTTTATTGGCTATGTATACGCAACAAATTTAAGCTCTTTCCCTTATACTACACGTTCCCCCTCAATTTCAGGTACTTGCACATTCCTGGTATCTTCCTCATCATGTTCTTCTTTCATGACATTATAACACTCCAATAATTCATGGACAGTCATAGAAGCTCTGTGCACACTGCACACTGGTACTACCTCGCTCGACCCTTCTTCTGAGAATATATTTGTTCAAATTACCTATAACACTGCATATATTAGTGGAGATTCATGTTCAATTGTAAATGTTACCTTGAACCTTTGAACCATATCGTCCCAACTTGTTGTTTCTCTATGCACTTCCATCTCCAGAATCGTATCCACTGTATGTATAAATCTGTGCATCCATTCCTTCTTCGGTACTGAACTCTATATGGATCTCCACTACTCTAGATGACCTTCAAGGTCATTTATCCCTGTATATTTCTTCACAATATTCTCTAACTCAGTACCAAATCTCACGTTCATTAGTCTTCGACACTACGACCACTCTTCCACCCCCTCTTTATGTGCAACCCACCATCTGGCTCGAGTATATTTTAGGACAACATTTAGTGGAAATAATATTTGTTGTTAGGGTACTTGCAACTCAAATTCCTTTAAACGAGCTTATGTCAGTCAATCCATCATACCTGGGTGGGTCACATAAATCCATTCCAATCCAGCACAATGATCGATTTAGGTGTGCACATCATCTAGTTTATACTTCATGCATCGTCTACTGCCAATGTTCTAGACCTTCATATGAATTTGATGCACATGAATTGATACTTCTCCAACCTAGTGCATCATCTGTAGTGGGGTTAACATAATCATTCATCTGTGCAATCATGTTATATAGGTTTTCAATTTTGTTTCCTCTCGTTGGCTCTATGTACTTATTTCCTTCTGTCGGGTCCAATGGTGCAGTAACCTTCGAGTATCCTACTTCAAATATCATTTACCTCCTCTTAAATTAATAATTGCTCGATTATAAAATTCCCATTCAAGTCCCATCAATGTTGAATTGGTTGACTATCATCCATGATCTCAATGACTTCAAATTCTACTACACTACACACTCCATCTATAGGTACTTCTATCAATTGACCAATTGGTACTATTATCACATAGAATTGTAAAGGTAAAAAATCATTTCATTTTTTATTTTGAGTCATAGGTTTTCTTAAGTTATAGGTTTTTATGACTTCTTGCTATAGTCATATTTCAATTTTTGAATTAAATAATCTAAGGTTAGTTTGGCCTTGGTCTCGAGTCCTTGGGTTATGTCCTTGTTATCATGACAAGTTGAATAAACCTTCATGAGTCACATCTTTGAAACTATCCATCATCACCTTGACATGTCACACCTCCATGTTGTACACAAGATCCTCCTTTGTCCCTTTTACCCGTTTAGCTGTCAAATCATATTTGATCTATGCGCTTCCAACTCACTAGGAGAGTTCACAACACATTCAAAGTACTCCATTCATTCATTGCCATCATTGCATTTATGGAATGTGTCAAATAATATCTCATTGTTTTTAGAGCTTGTATTTTAAACAAATTTCTAGGGGTTATGTCATAAAAGATTCTAACAGTTTCCTCCAAGTGTGCAAATCATGTTTGAGCTCGGTGCTACAAACCTGGTGCTACCGATAGGCGTTGCGAACTCGGTGCTACGAATTGGATGAAGAGGATAGTTGGAGGTTAAAATACTTTCATACATTCCCATTCAAGATTAACGACATCAACAACAAACACAATTCCACCAGGTACTCCATGGGAGTTTTTATCTTGTTTGAAGGTCGAGAAAGAGGTTTTGGTTGGCTTTCCTCTTGGCGCTGCGAACTATCCCATTCATTTGCCGACAGATTCCAAAAATATTTCCAATATGCCTTGAAACTTGCTCATTTAAGTAGATCATCTCTAGACTTCAACCATATTTAACCCAATTTAGATTTCACCTAATTCACTCATTTTCCCCCAACGTTGTGAACCCTCTATTTCAGGCGCTCCTAAGTGTGCGTTGCTAACACTTTGTTCCAGTGTTATTAAAATCCTAACCCTTTCATTTTATGGAAGTGATACCTTTTAACTAAGTAATTTGTACCCCTTCTCAGTTGTAGTGTGCAGTTGATCATTTGCTAGAGCTGACTTAAATTGTTGGCATAGTGATATTGTTGACCAATTCCTCATGCTGATAAAATACTTGTTTAACATAATCTTATCCTCTCTCCCCTCTCATTATAACCTTCAGTTGCTTCTCCATATACTTTTTGTTTTGAAGAGGGCCCTATATCATTCATTGATGTGTATGAAATATTTGTACAGTGTCAACTTATTGAGAACAGTTCGTCATTAAAACCCTAATCTTCCTGTTTCCTATTTTCACACATCCAACAGTGATTAAAGTTGACATAAACGCTTTCCTCACACAGTAGTCATGAAAAGTCAACATCATAAGAAAACTCACAAGGGAGGGGAATTGTGAGAACAAAGCCCTATGATATGCATCTTTTTTACCATGAACCCTTGATCAGGGAGGCTTTCCAGAGGGTGAGATGTATCCATTTTTGTCAAAATATTCAGAGTGGGCACCCAGAGGTGGCTAGGGAGTTTTCTCTAAATTTTAATGGGACCGAGACTAAGGTGGGAATATCGGAATTTGAAGTCTCAGAATTGTCCATCTCCATTGCAATAGAGATACCTAACATTGGAGAAAGGTGGTTCAAGGCTCTGACACTAAATGCCTCTTTCTCCAAGGAGTTCCTCAAACTAGAATACCAGGAAGACAATATATCCAAAGGGGTACCCAGAAATCATATGCTTGAAGGTTTTGATAAAATGTTGAAGGTGATTCAGAGGTATTTCACCTGTGAAGGAATATTTAACATGGTATACCAATACCACATCAAATTTATTATACACTTCACAAGGAAAGAAGTTATAAACCTCCCTTTTTATCTGTTCAGAAGTATTGGAAAGATGACTCACAGAGTTCAGGCCAAATCCAAGCAAGTGGACACTAGTGTTTTCCACTCTGGTCTTATCAAAATTATAATGATGGAATAATTGAGAAATACAAACACTGATTGGGAAACACTCATCACTTGTTCACATTTTCAGTTGAATGTTTCCCCCACTCCACAATCCAAACTTCAAATCCCTATCATGATGAGAAGAATGTGTGTTCATATGTTAGAAAGTGAAAAATAGGTGATGTTGTGACTGATATAAATGAAACAAAGGAAGGAGGGCCTTCATAATCCCCACATGGGGAAGCTTTGCCCATGGAAGAGCTGAATCCTATGGAGGTTCCTCCAAGTAAATCCATAAGCTTGAGAGGAAGAAAACTTATGTTTCCTTCATGTACTGTTGCAGACAGAGCTAAGCCTAGGAGGCCTTTTACCAGGGCAATGGCCAAGAAAAACGTTCTTGTGAAAAAAAATGCAGTAGAGATAGCCCAAAAGAAAGGTAAATCCAAAGCTTTTGAGCAACCCAATGAAATTATTGATATCACCACCCCTCAAGAGGAAAGTAATCCCACATTCAAGAAGCTCAAAAGACAACTTAAAGAGGCAAGGGATGATGTTGATAAGATGAGAAAGAAAGAGTTGAGTGTCAGAAATAAATTTAAGGAAGTGATGAATATTCATCGTAAGTCCATTGACAAAGTAAATTTTTTGGCTAAAAGATTCTTTCCCCTCCACAAGCAGCTCAAAAATCTATACAGAAAAAACATGTATTATCAAATTTAGATCAGGAAGCTATAGACAAAACTTCATCATTTCAAAGAAGAGTTAGCTAAGAGAAATATGGTCATGTTGGATAAATTTTCTACCAGGAGGAGTTCTAGAATCAAGAAATGAATATTTCATCCTTCAGGTCCAACATCAATTTTGGTCAAGTTTATGCTTAGTTTTTTTACACATTTGGGGTGATTACCGTGTTTTTCCAACTTGATTATCATTTGGATACTGTATTTAAATCATGTTATTACCATCATAATACTTAAAACACTTATTGGATACTTGATATAAGTTTTAGGTTGATTAAAAGCGTTGATGAAATAAAATAGGCCACTACAGGAAAGTTCACAGCGTCTGGCGCTATGAACTGGTTATTGCAGACAGGCACTGCGAACTAGTGTTGCAGACCCAAGTTTTAAAGTTTCAAAGGAGGGAACCATGCTAGGTGTCAAATATTCATACATACATGTCCGCTAAAGATCAATTGCGAGCTAAAGGGCCACTTTCCAAGCGAAAATGCATCATTTTGGACTGATCACTAATCATTAAATAAATGTTGCAAATGTTGCCAACATTTTCCAGGAAAGTAACAATTTGTTGTTTTTTGTTATCCACCTGTTGCCAGGATCCTATTATAAGGTTTTTATTCGAATTATAGTGCTTTCACTAACATTCTCGGTCATAAAAAACACTATTGTAAGTCAGAAAAAAGGTTCGAATGGTGTAAGAGAGGACTCACTTTTGATACTGTCTATTTGCAGAAATACTTTCTATTTTATGTATCAGACCTAAGATACTCTGTATAATGAAAGTCAATTATTTTTCCTATCATCTTGTCGCCTACTAATTTTGATTGCAGTTCATTGAATGATTCATTAGACTGAATTGTAGCTTATTACAATAAAGGATCTGTTGTAATGTTGTTTGCAGATATATCATAATTTGTCTTTTTGATTATAAGGATTTCTTGTTTCAGAGAGTTTTTCTTTATATGTGTGTCATACTACCTGATGTAGATGATAGGCATTATTAATTCTTCTATTAAGTCTTCCACCTACTCATCCTATCTCCTAAACGCTGACCAAAGTTATTTCAGAGCTTTATTTGCTGGTACATATTGTGGAAGTAAGTTGTGATAGACACTCCTTCCTGAGTTTCCTATCCATTTTCCTCTTTATCATAAAACTTATCTTTACATTCTGATGGGTGTTGAGCTTACACTTTAGTAGTCAAAGTGTAACTTCCAGTGCTAACAGGTACTATCTTGTGCTGGTTTTCCAACCTTAACTAAATAGGATACCAGATTAACTTGGGTTTCCCCATCATCTCCCAGGTCTTCTTTGGAAACACATTCACACTAGACACCAATTCCAAGATAACATTATCCACATCATATTCCCCATTCTGCACACGTAATATGAATTCTTCGTTGGTCCTCTTTCTACACAATACCTGATTCATTACCCTCTTTGCAATAGGAATTTCCATTTCTGGTGGGCAATGATAAATAATTTCATATAATGCATTCAATGCAATTTCATCTTTCATTAACTCTACACAACTTCTCAGGAAATCTCTTAGAGTAATTACCTTCCCAAGTGGCTTCTTTGGCATAGTGAGATCACAAACATGAGGCACATATGATGGTGATGCTACCCAATCCGGTCCTAGTATCTCTTTTCTTTCCCTCTGATACATATCCTTTTCTTGATGAGGGTCGAATGTTGGCATAGGTCCTGCTAATTTCCTTACCCATTTATCAACCTTCTTCCCTCCATTCATCGCATCATCCCCTGTTCTGGTTCCTCCATGTGTAACAATTGTTATTCTAGATCCTTCATTGTGTTTTTCGGCTGATATTTTTTGTACATTCTAATTTGGGTTTTGGTTCTGATTTCCTCTTGCCTGCCATTTTGCGAGTAGTTGAGGATAGTATTCTATCACGTGGTCCAATTCTCTATAGTATGTGCAGGTTGTACAATCATTTGGGCAGTCACGAGCTAAGTGTCTTGGTAGATTACAATTGTAACATACTATCGATCCTCTACCTCCTCTACCAAAATTTCCTCTGCCTCAACCTCTGCCAAACTTTCCTCTATTTCCTAGATTAAATCCTCTCTGATTATTATTCTATGTACCATCCCCTTTCATCGAATCATTCTCCTCCTAAATCATGTACATATCTAAAGTGTTCTCTCTCATCAAGTCGAATGCATGACAATCCTTCTTTTCATGTCTATCTGACTTGCACAATTTACAAAATAAGTTCCTTGGCATGGTATGATATTTCTGAAGTAATGGACACTCCATCGGATGATGTCTCCATTTATTACATATTTCACAATATCCCCCTCCTAGTAATGGATTCAATTCTCATGTCGTCAAATATTGCCCAAATGTTGGGAATTCATCCTTTGGGTGGCCTTCGGTTCTACACTTGGTACACATAACTTGTTCCCGCTTCTCCTTCCCTTTTGTAAGTTCTGCTAGTTGAATTATCAATGCAACTAATTTCATTTGGACTTGCGCGATCCCTCCACTATCTCCTACAGGGGATGCTTCCAATTTCATTGCAATCTCCAAATCCTCGGGCTACGACGAAACCTTCTATTCAATCAATGGCCTATGAATGTGTGGTAGATTTCCTTCAATAAACCATTCTTGGTGTTGTTGATCAAAGATTTGGAATCTTAGTCTACCCATCATATCATTAAAATGTTGGTCATAATCCCGGATTGATTTAGTCAACACATGTTTTATCTCCTTCAACTTCGTAATGTACTGTGACTCAGACTTTGGCTTCTTGAACTTTGTCAACAATGATTGTCTAATCGCTGCTAAAGTTTTGGCTTGTCCTATAGGCATGGTACTCTTTAGTTTCATGTACCAGACTAATGTGTGACCCCTAAAGGTGGTTTCCAACTACGTAATCTTTACAACCTCACCTTAGACATTCTTTGCAGCCCAAATTGTCTCGCCAAAAAATAGATGTTGTTCTAGGTCCTCAGACCCAACTCCCTAGAACTCAGGCAGTCTAAGGGTGTTTTCTACCCCTGTCATGTTGCTTTGTGTAGTACCTCCCCTAGGCGATGTTGGTTGACTTTGACTCTGTGCATTGCTCTGGTTGTTTCTACTTTTTCCACCCTTGCTAACTAAGAGTGATTTTGACAAATATTCGAATGCAATTTCTGATCTAGGTGACACACACGGGGTCATGGAATCAACATAGGATCCCATATAAGTAGGACTTACTATATCTTCTATTATGAGACTAAACTAATAATTCTCTTCCTCTCCTTCTACATATGGTATCTCTATGATATCAACGATTGTGTAGGGTTCTCTTCCCTTAGGCTCACTACACGACTCTCCTTTCTCAGACCCAGTCTTTCACCTCTTGTACCTTCTTTGACTGTGTAGTACTCCAAACTTGTCTTCTTCTTCTGATACAACTTATTTATTTCTTTTCATCCTTAGTCCATCCCTTCCTTCATTTATTCCTTCATGATTTCCTACCTTTAGATGATCCTCTTGTCATCCCACGATTCCCCTATGTGCATGAAGCCATTTAGAAATCAAACTCCATTGTAATCACACACTTTCCACACATCAACATCTTTATCCACGTATCAAATGATTTCATGAACCTTCTACATGGACCTTTAAAGAAATCCCTCTCTGCAACACTATATGACTGGGTACAATCCATTGCAAATTCTCTAATATATCCTCCCAATATACTATCCAACCAGAAATAAACTGCATGAGAAGTCTTATTACTTACAAAATTCGAATTCCTTACAAACTCAAGAGTCCAGTTCCTCGATGCTATCATTCAATACCTTCCAGTATTCTCCACTAATATTTCTAACCACTTAGTCAAAATAATTGGAAATTCGCCAAAAAAAATCTCATGTATCTCTATGTACACATACCTTTTCATCCATTTCTCATTGCTCATCTGATGGTTTCTATTCTCTTTTTGAGAAAATTCTCATTCCTTCCCTTCTAGCCATTCTGAGATCTCTTTCTTAGTCGGCCTCAAAAACATTCCCTTAATCATAGATTCTGGGTCCCAACAATGAAACCATTTGTTGGCACACGATTATAAGACCCTAGGTTCAAGTTATCTTAACCAAGAAAACCAGTCAAACACCGACCCTTTCGACATCACCTGCATCCAAGAGAAGTCTCACCCAAGGCATCTATTGGGGCTGGAGGAATTGAGTTTCTACAATAGTGAAGGAATGAGAGGCGTTCATCTTATTCATTCTTACTTATATGGTCTGTGTGCATTATCATGTATTTTTTCTTCCTTTGTTACTTAGTGAGCTCAATTATATAGTACCATTATACTGCAGATTGCAACATAAACCATCGATTGTAACATTCATAACTAGTGCGTAGTGGTCATATAATCAACAGGTCTAGTCTAACATGCATAAAGGGAATATTCATGATCAATCACATAAAAGACAACCAAACAAAGTCGTTAACATGGTTCACCCAAATTTGGGCTACGTCCACAATGACTATATTCATTATTATTCTTTTTGTAATCATCTTAGGCTTGCACACTGTGCTTACAATAGATACATGATGCTATCTTTCTCTCCATATTTCCTATCCGCTCTGCAGTGCAAGCCTTTCTCTCTGCAACGTCTCCCTAACATTCATATGTAGACCATTTGATTCTCATTCTACTCTATCACTTTCCTCATGACATAACTTGACAACAAAAAACTGAACATGAGAACATAACAGAACATGAGAACCCCGAAGAATCCCTAATACACCCAACCTATTACATATTTATACTTAAATTATATGGATCAAAACCCTACTTTTCGTATCCCAAAAACCATATTACATCTTATTCTTACTCATGACAACTCATTTTGAATCGTTGTTTAGGCTTGGTTTTCCTGCTTTTACATCTGCATGCTAATTTTGCACTCCTGATTGTTGTTCTTCTTGCTTTTGCGCATCTTTCGGATTTTGGCATGTCGAACTACTATCCTTCTTTTTCTCCCACTTTATCTTCTTGTTTTATTCTCTGCTTTATTCTCATGCTTTACTCTCCTGCTTTATTCTCCCAGTTTACTCTTCGCTAAGTATGTTCTTACTATGCATTGCACTCCTGAATGCGCCTCTAGTGCGCACTCCCGAGATTGAATGTTCCTTTACTGTGAAATCTCGAGCCTGAATGTTCCTTTACTACGCACTCCACTCCTACCTTGTCGTATGTCTTCTTCTGTTGCGCATATCCTCCATACTTAGGATTTTCATGAAAACTGTATCCAAAATGCATGTCCAAAAACAAGGAAAGGTCATGCTACTTTCATTCTTGGATACATTTGCTAGAAGTCAAAAATAGTGGCAGCAAGTGTAACCAACCCAAAGGGGATAATTTAATTCATCGGATTTATTAGCAGTGGATGGACATTTCTTGAACAACAATAGACCATTCATTTAAAAAGAATAGAATGAGAGCAAATGTTGAAGGAAACAAATCATATCAATTGTGAGTCGCGCAACAAAAAGTTTCCATGTTATCAATTGTGACAGTATCTCTCTTAAATATTCAATTCTAGTTGAATATGAAGCTATGGTTAATATAAATGATACATTACTTGGCTTAGTAACAAGAAGAGGAACACGATCATCCAAGTGATGGTGACCATGATGATCATTGAAAGTCATTCTCTTTGAAAAAGGATGCAAGGTAGAGTTGGTAGCAGACCTTCAAAATGGGAAAATGTTGATGAATGCTTTTTATACAAATGAAATGAAAAATATAAAAGAATAAGAGGTTTTGTGAATGTTTCATGAAGAAATACAATATTTTTTACCTTAAAGCATAAAAAGGCTCAAAAATTACAACAAGGAAGGATAATGCATTCACAGGGGGAGAAATTTTAGAAAGCAAGAGAAGGTATCACAGTCAAAGGGCAAGAGTAACAATAAAACCATGATGATTCATTAGTACAATGATAGGGGGGAAACTTAGTAGCAAAGTACATAGTTGCATCATCCTATTGTACTTAAGTGATGAGGATAAAGAACAATCTCAAGGATATTCAAGTTCCTTGTGATCAACTTGTCTCTATCATGTGTGACAATACAAGTGCTAAAAATCCTATTTATCACTCTAAGACTAAGCCTATACCCATCAAATATAACTCTCTCAGAGAACTAGTTCAAGATCACGTGGTCAAATTAGAGTATGTTCCTTCCAAAGAGTAGATTGCAGATATTTTAACAAATAAATTACCAAGAGAACCCTTTGAGTATCTTAGACAAAGAGTGGGGGTGATATCGTCTCCCCTTCTTCAGTAAAGAACATAGATCACCACTTCCCACTGTTGACCACAAAGTATGAATTTTGGGGGGAGAATCCAAAACTCTAATTACAGTAAGAAAACACAATAATGAGGCTTGACATATCAAGAAAGAAAAGGGTGAAGTTTACAATAAACTCTTTCTCCCACATGTAGCAGAAAACACTACAGAAGCCAACATATATACTCAAACCAATAATGTGTTTCTTGAATTCAAGGATGTACTATGCGCATGGATTTTCCAGTCTGGGGGGGCCACAACCCTGTAAGAAAACTTGAATTTATGCATGCCACATCAACTACAGATGGATTAGATATGCTTGAGTAAACGATGCGCACAATTGCAGTTTAGATTGGATTTCTATGGTATTATGTTTAAGGATGGTTTTGTGCATGTAAATAGGCCTGGAGAATAGATTAGTCAAAGTCTTTCTTTGTCATTACTATCAAAGGTGGAGAATCACATAAAGAGCTTTTCTCTTTAAGGTGGAGAATCAATTAAAGGGCGAGCAACATAAGAAATTGAGCAGTAGGCATAAAAACATTCAGATAAGGGAAGTCACTCTTAGGATGTGCGCAGTTAGTAGAAATTTCTCTTTGACATTGATGTCAAAAGGGGAGAAAAATAGGTAACACTGCAACAAAATAGAGCTGCGACAAAGAAGAGCATACATCAAGCGGGAGTGAAGGCCAAAGGAACACACTGACAGGGTGAACAAATCAATAATAGATTTTCCATCAATGAAAAAGGGGGAGTTTGTTGAGTATATGTTTTCATTGATGTCAATGAGGTCACATATAGTATAGCACAAAGTTGGTGCACAGGAAAAGGAAGTGCACGGAAGGATTATTTATACACTATCGTAGACCTATTACAATGGAACCCCTACAAGAAGTTATGAAGGTTGCAAACAAAAGTGCACAAAAGGATAAAAGGAAAAATTGATAAATGACACAGAAGGTATGGCTCAAAGTATGGCGCACAAAAAAGGAATTCATGAAAAGATGAAAACAAAAGCGCGTAGAAGGATTGAAGGAAAGGATCAATGGAGCATAAGAAGTTTGTGAAAAGAATGTGCAAAATAAGATCAATGGAAGAAATCCATCAAGAAGTGCACGAAAGTGAACGAGTTTTCCAGAAGTGCATACAGAACATGGGATTATCTACAACGCAGTTCAGAAGTGAAGTATGATGGAAACCAATTTCCTTATGGATCGATGGATGTTGGTACTACAACGTGATGAAGGATGGGTAAAAGCTACACAATTCTTCAAGTCAGTGCGAAGAAAAAAATAGTGAAATATGATGAGACAAAGCTGGTGTGATAAGGGACTAATTAGACTGCAACATAATCAGTAGAAGCTCAATAGTCAAGTAAGCGAGTCACCAGAGCGTGCTTTCAGTATTGTGAAGTTATTGGGTGAGTGTGTTGGAGTGAAAGTGCAATAAATTGAAGACTTGAAGTCTTGCACTCTCACTATATCTGTACAGTGGGTGTTTTGCAGACCGGAATGTAATTGTTGCAGGAGATGCTCTAATGATATGGATCTCAGACATCTGAAGATATGGTACATTTGATTTAGTCAAATTTTATCCACAATGTAATTGTCATGTGTCCACATACTTTAATTAGAAAAAATTGTAACTGACAAGATTTTGATGATGTCAAAGTTTTTCCACAAGATAACAATTATGAATCCACATACTCAGTTTAGACAAAAGCATGCCCACATACAACTAATTGGACCTTGATCTAGTCGAGCATCTCCACGATGTGACTATTATGTGTCCACATAAGTTTATTCGAAATGAGGTTGAGACGATATAAATAGAAATACGTGGTGTGGGATGTTTACATGAGATAGGATCAATGATATAGTGATCTGAACCAATGATAACTCATATCGCCTTGATGCGTAGACAAAGTTTATGAGAAAAATCAATTTGTGTAGAGAAAGTGTTTAGAGAAAAATGAATATAGGGAGGCAGGGTGGTGCAGGGAAGAGGACTTGTGTCCTCACTCAATAGGTTGATGCCTAAGAGGAATGTTGTCCTCACTAATTATTGTAAGTTGGAGCTTGCAATTTTTTGAGGGTGGCAGGGTGGTTCTAAGGTGAGTTGGAACTCACTGAGGATTGGTGTCCTTTCTACAGGTTAGTGCATGTGTTCTAGGGAGTTGTTTCTTCCTTCTAGTTGGTGCTGGTAAATCTGAGGGGTTGGAGCGTCCTTTAAGTAGGTGCTCATAAACTGAATATAACTCTTGATTGATGTAATAAGAAGATTTGTGGTTTTATCCCGTATGGGTTTCCATGTAAGATATCTGTGTACTGTGTCTTTTTGTTATGGTTAATTCTCTGCATTGCTTATGATTGACTATGTGATGGCCAATTGAGATGGTAACAAGAAAAAATGGTTTATATATGTATAATACTGATTCAACCCCCCTCTCAGTATTACCGAATATTCCAACAAGTTGTTCATAATAAAGTTTTTGGAGATGATTCCAATCATCCAAAGTGAGATTGATAACTTCAAGAAGCCTTTTTTCTAGATCAACTTCAACACAGATCCAAGCACATGAAAACATGGATGATTTAGGTTCAGATATTTCAATATATTTCCCAAGAGAATATCGATGCTCTTCAAAACTTCATCCCCCAAATAGTGGAAGGGAAAATTGGGGATAAATACCCAAACTCGAACAACTGTTGGGATATCACTTTCCAAATCAAAATCTGAAGTCCATCTATTCAGATACAATCCTCTAGCTCCAAAAAAGTATGGTCCACTGTGAAAAATGAGATCCCGGTCTTCTTTGAGCTGGAAATAGAAAATGTAAAAACACTTACCACAAAAAAATGACTCATTCTTCCTTGGATCATTGGTTACCTATTCTGCGCAATCCATTGCTTGATCTACCAAGGAAACAATCAAGAAACAATGAATTGTCCTTTCAAATCTTTGCTAGCATAAGACAAAGCCTTTCTTCAAGCTGAGGCTTTAGGAATAGCTACCTTCGGGATCTGATCTATCTTCTTGACAAACTGCGAATGAGTAGGGAGAGTGGAAATATCACCCAAAGAGCCCATGAGTTGTTTGAAGGCTGCAATCTACACTTCGAATTCAGGGGGAGGATCGAGGTCATCCCTGGACATGGAGAAGGTATCAAAACATAGGAGACAACACCTTAGGGTTTCCTCATAGAGTTGTAGGGATTTAGTTAGTCATTTACAATAGAAGATAAAATATAATTTGTGCATAGTTAATAGTAATCATTGAGGTTAATTTGTCCAAGTTTATTATCCATGGTAAAACTATAGTGATGGCAAATTTTCTGTATGAAAAATATTTTGAGTATATGTAGTGTTTAATAATTTATTATTAGTGATTCCATCATAATATGGAATATACAAATAAGTTATTATGGTAAAATTAAAAGGGTAGTTGCTTTATTCCAACCTCGGCAAGAAAGAAAAGAAGTCATTTTATATTTCTTAAGATGCACTCAAGGAAAAAGTATCATGAAATCACAAGAAATAAATTATAGTGGTAGACTACTCACTCAATGATAGTTATACATACTAGAATAAGTTTCATGGTTACATTTGAGTTATAATTATCAAATTTAAATGGAACAAGTATTTTACATTTAAATGGAACAAGTGTTGTGAATATGGCCATTTCAAAAAAGACTACAAGAAGGGCTAGTGGTGTCTTGTGATTCAAAAATAATAATATTAAACGATTAACATAAAATTTCCTCATCGCTAAGTTACAAAATATCTTAAAATATGTTATAAGCATTTAAAAGAGTTTACAAAAATAACAATATAGCACAATAAGTGTATATGATTCAAGAATCTCTTTAGGCTTGTATTAAACTTTTTTTTCCAAGAAAAAATTACTCGATGTATATTGATATATAATCATTTACATGACAGGTTCTGTAGAGCTGTAGAACAGGATTACAGTCAAGCCAATTCCATCATTGACCGAGCTACAGAGAGAGATCCCGTTGCTGACTGAGACAAGCTGTCACCTATGAAAACAGAGGAGGGACGACCAGGTAATATCAATGTGTGCTATGTGTTTGAATAGCGAATACAGACAGTGTGATCGGTGATGGGTGCGGATCAGTACACAATCCCGCCTCTAAACTTGCAGTGTGGAAGCCCCAACGCCAATGAGCGCCCTCCATCCAAGCAGAGATGAAATCCCAATGCTAGTAGACGATCCAACAGGGGATTAGGAAGTTTGTATATGGAATTGAATGCAAAAATCCCCCGGAGAGTTCTGACAGGCTTCATCAAATGAAACCAATCCCAGCACTGATCGCTCATTCAAACAGGTTTAATAAGGTAATGGGACTATCGATCCCATTCTCTGTATGGAAAATCGATAGGCGGCCCACCACACCACTGAGAGCTCTTTTAGAAAGAGCATCTGCCTCCTTGTTATGCAATCTGGAGATATGGCTGTACTTCACATCCATGAATTGCTTCGAGAGCAAACGTGTTCTATCCATCCAGCTCTCAATATGAACCGCGTGGAAAATGCACTTGTTATTGATCCACTCTATGACTAATCTGGAGTCCCCGAGGATTAGTAGGTGGTCCAGTGACCAAATGGAGGCGAGGACAAGGGAAGCCCACAATCCCAAAAGCTCTGCTTTTGAATTTGTGCCCTTCCCACAGTTTAAAAACCAACTTGTAGTTCTTTTTGTATGTGTTTTGAAAAGTCCGCCAGCCCCACAGTTTAGGCCAGAGGATGCAGCTGCTCCATCGAAACACACCAGTGTATAACCTTCTGATAAAGTGATTTCACAAGTCTTTGGAGCCAAAAATTTGATCGATGGGGAAAGCCAATGGAAGGTAGCCCAAACTCTTTGAATAACYGCCTGAGTAGAGGGAGGATGACCTTCAAAGGTCGCTAGATTCCTCTCTTTCCAAATCTGCCAGCAGGTGTATACAGCTAAGCTCGGTGGGACAATCCTGACACTTTGCGTCGCCCCCGGCCCAGAGCAAAGTGTCAGGATTGTCGGTGAGCGAAATCCCGGCACCTTTGAGGGCTGATGTGTAACGGCTCCACTCTATGGCCAGCGAACCATCCAGAGACAGGGCGCCACTGTCCAACCAGTCATCCAGAAGGGATAATGCACCAGTCAGTAATTTAACTTGTGCYAGGGAAGTGTAATTCAGCTCCTCTAGTCGTGCGCACAACAGAGGTGAGAGGATCGATTGATCTCCCAGACCAAGGATGAAATCTCGGCCAATAAGTATGTCCGTCCCCTTCCCTGGTTTCCACCGTAACCAGTGAAGAATTACCTGTGAGGACGCGATCAAACCTTTCCAGAAGGGAGAATACCAATGTTGTATGTGTGTCGGCTTTCTGATCCAGTCAAGAAGGGAGAGGGGTCCCAAATACTTCGCTTTAATCAGACGGCTCCATATGCTAGAGTGAGTGAGTGATCTCCAATAGGAGCTGGCCAAAAGCGCTTGATTGAAGGTGGGGAGAATTTTAAGCCCCCATCCCCCAGTCTTTCGAGGTTTGGACAGCTCTTGCCAACTGCAAAGGTGAAAACGACGCTTACCAACCTGATCATTCCAAAGGAAATTGAAGATGTGTCTCCGAAGGGTCAAAATAATCTTTGCTGGTATCCGCTCCAGTGACATCCAGTAGACTGCAAGACCTTCTAAAACTGACTTGACCAGAATAAAACGACCCCCAATAGACAGCCATTTATTACACCAGAAACTGATTTTTTTTTCGAAAAGTGCCACTAGCCATTGCCAGTCGCCTGGTGTTGAAGATCCCAGTTTGAGATGGAAACCAAGGTAGGTAAAACCTTCATTTAGTTTGTAGAAAGGAAGAGGGATGATTCCTTTCAGGTGCTGTAACTCTGTTTCTGTAATGGCCCAATAGTGGACAGTCGACTTATTGAAGTTAAGGGACAGACCCGATGCTTGACAGAAGAGCTTTAAAGTTTCCTTTAATACTAGCCATTCTTCCTGTTCAGCTTTCAAAAATATTAGCACATCATCACAAAACATAAGATGGATTAGATTAAGACAAGTGGTGAACTTTAAACCCGAAAGATGGTGCTCAACAACTTTTTTAGCGAGAAGGATGCTCAGTCCTTCCATGATCAGAATAAAAAGATAGGGGGAAAGAGGGCATCCCTGTCGGAGACCCCTTTCGCTCTTGAAGAAGGAAGATGGCTCTCCATTGATTAAAACCACGAAGTTGGCATTAGTAACACAAGAGAGAATCCAATTGCTAAACTTTTCTCCAAAGCCCACGGAAAACAGAATTAATCTTAGATACTCCCAGTCGATATTATCGAAGGCTTTTTGGATATCTAACTTCAACACAAGGGCTTTTAAATTCTTATGCTTGATGGAGTGAATGCACTCATGGGCGGTGGCAATGGCGTCTTGGATCCTTCGGCCTTTGAGGAAACCCAGCTTCTCTGCAGAGATACACCTTTGAAGAAAGGGTTTAATTCTATTAGAGATCACTTTGGCAATAAGCTTATATACTAAATTGCAGAGTGAAATTGGCCGGAAGTCACTGAAGGCAATATTGTGTTGCTGTTTCGGGATTAGTACCAAGAAGGTGGAGTTGAGGCTCCTGATAACCTTGCCAGTTAAACGAGAATCTTCAACCATCTGTAGTAAATCCTCTCCCACCAGGTTGAAGAAATGTAAGAAGAATTCAGATGTCCAGCCGTCAGGGCCAGGACTCATGTCCTTTTTAAATTTATGGAGGATGTGTTCTATCTCTGTCAGGGTAACAGGGGCAAAAAGGGTGTCCGCTTCCTCTTCTGATACAACCGAGGCGTACAGGCTGGCAGTATGACACTTCTCCTGGAGGTTGATACTGCTCTGCGTGCTATATAGACGTTTAAAGTATCTGACCGCTTCAGTCTTTATCTCCTCCTGACCACGAAAGACGTCCCCCCCTTCGTTATTAATGGACCAAATTCTCTTTTTAATTCTGTTATAGGACGCTACCTGGTGAAAATATTTAGAATTGGAATCGCCACATTTAAGCCATGTGGCTCTGCTTTTGAGCCGCCAGGCGTTTTCTTGTGCACATAGAATCGAATTCCTGTTTGACTCAAGCGATTTCAGTTCGATTGCTTCCTCTGTAGATAAGGCTGTTATGGTTGATTTATGGATAGCTTGTGTAATTCCATGCTCCAGCGAGTTGAGGCGGACCTGTTCCTCCTTCTTTTTTTTATGATACCACGATCTGGTGTGATCTTTTAAAACTTTTAACTTCCAATTCAGCCGTCGCTGTGCGTTGACTTCCGTGTTGAAGCAGGGATCGTTCCAAACAGTAGTAACCAGTCGATTGTAGTCCTCCTCCAAGGCCCAATTGTGGTTGAATTTGAATGGGGCTGAGCAAATTCGGTCTGGTGTTCTCAAATGCAATAGTATGGGAGCGTGATCGGAGAAAAAAGGGAGTTCAACACTCGAAGCCGGTAAAATAGTAGAGGACAAAAACTCTTCAGCAACAAGAAATCTGTCTAACCTTCTTGCAATGGCTTCCGGACCAGATCGGCCATTCCTCCATGTGGGGACAATCCGAGTTGGTAGAATATCAGTGAGCTTGTTGTTAGCAAAAATACTCCTGTAGAGATCTTCGGTAGCCCCCGGAACAAAGCTGCCTCCCCAGTTCTCAGTGGCAGATAGGATGATATTGAGGTCTCCTCCAACTATGAGCGATGGGATGGAAAGAATTCCGCTGTCATCCAGTTGTGTCCAGAATCTTTTTCGGTCCGAGCAGGGGCCATAGATATTCAAAAAGGCTAAATTCTGGGCAGTAGCAAGACAATGCCCCATACATAGGATGCCTCCAGTAATCAAGTATGGAATCAGATCAAAGGTACTTGGCTCCCAAGCCACGAGTAAACCTCCAGAATTACCGACAGAACTAATGGCCACTGAAAACCAAGAAGGACGAAAATGAAACACAAAATCCCTGGATTTTTGTGCCTCCGTAAGCGTTTCTTGTAAGAAGATGATGTCTGGATTTGTCTGCTCCAGGAGTCTTCTGAAGGAGGCAGCCTTGAGGGTGCCTCCAATCCCTCGAATATTCAGGGATAGCACTATCATTATTTTGATCGAGCCAAGGCCTTCAATGCTCTAAGGGCCTTTCCATCCGGTAGCGAGATATCTGTAGCATTTTGATGGGAGATCTGGAGTTCCTTTTGTTTTCTGGAGCTTCTCGTCTGGAGCGGGGAGAGATTGGTGCCAATGCCTCTCTTCCATGGCATAGCTTTGTCAGCTTTTTCCAGCCCCATGGAGGATGAACTTCCAGCTTCAGTGCTGGGTCTGATGAGTTCTTTGCCCCTGTAAATGGCCAGTTGAGGGACATTATCCTGCAAGGAGGAAAGGTTGGTCGATGAGGCCAGCACTTCTAAAAAGTTTGGGTCCACATCTTCCGACTGTCCGAATCCGGGAGGATCCAATGGGAGAGCAACTGGATCAACAATCGTATGTGGGGGAGAAAGGTGCCTGGGCGAAACTATGATCTGTGGAAGGGTAGCAGAGGAAAGTGGAGTGCTATTTGAAGGAAGTTGTGCCGGAATTTCCGGGAAGGTGGATGGATCTGTAGCCTTATTATAGATCCAAGGAAAGCTATGAAAAGTGGCTTTTTCAGCTTCAGTAAGAGTCAAGTAAAGTGAATGACAGGATTGGATAACTTTGATCAGCGGAGAATCAGATTGTCCAATAGATGAAAGTGGGATAGATGAGGGAGGCATCTCTATATGTTCCAGTGAGGGATCCGGGTCCATATATTCCGGAGGGTTGAGGAGTAACTCACTTTCTTTCGAATAGTCTGATGTAGTCTTACCCGGACAGGTGCGGTGAAGGTGGCCCGTTTCTCGACAGATGTTGCACCGAAATGGGATCCCGAGGTAGTCCAGGGGCTGATTTAGCTTACGTCCCCTCCAAGAAATCTCTAAGGTTTCTGATAAACCTGTAGCTGTGTCCAATTCCACCAGGACTTTTCCCACTTTCCTCATGGGACTGTCCATGGAACTGGTGTCAAGTGTGATAAACTTCCCAAGTGAGTCTCCAATCGCTCTGAAGGCCTCTTCGTTCCAAAAGTAAAGGGGAAGACCCGGAAGTAAAACCCATAAGTGTCTAAGCTGGAAATGATCTGTGTCAGGGTTAAAAGTCATCCTCCAGCGCTTCAGCATGAGGCTGCTGCCGTCATAAACCCAAAAGGTAGAGAGAAGTCGAGAAGCGTCTTCTGGATTCCTGCAGTGAAAACCGAGCCAGCCTCTCTTGAGGTAAAGAGTTTCTGGAGTATATCCTAAAAGGGGCACCCAATGTGTGCTTATCCAGTCCTCCAGCTTCTGTGTGCAAAGGCTCTTGTAGGATATTCGGCCCACCAAAGAGCATGTGGACATTCTGCAAAGGTTTTCAAAGCCTACTCCATCCCCCAGCACCAGTCGGGAGATCTTTTTTTTTGCCTTCCATACCTTACGGCCTATGGGAGCTCTTTGTTTAGTGTGTGTGACTTGGGGTTTGCCTTATACAGTGGGAAGTGTGGGTGAGGAAGAGGCCGGAGCGAAAAGTACTCCAGGAGAAGGCGAGAAACTGATCTGGGCTTCTGTTGGAGGAGTATAGGGTTCGCTAGATAGGGGGTTCTTGGAGGGGAAGGGCGGAATCCTGGATGCAAGAGTATCCACTTTGTCAAAAAGGCCTTCCCGTGCCCAGATGGTCTCATCTAATGGGTGCATCAGCTGGATGGTCCGTGAATCCATAAGGACAGGCAGTGAGGTCCACCTCCTATCCGCTTGGATGGGTGACAGCAAAGATTCAGACCAAAGGGTAGGGGTCAGTAAAGGAGGCCAGATGGATCTCGAAAAAGGCTCTGTCAGACGGTAAAGTCAGTGTGGAGGAAAGGGAACAATTAGCCGACTGGGAGAGGGGTTGTAAACCGGAGCCAGACTGACAGACTAAAAATGTAATGGACTAGGCGACAGCTAAGGTGAAAAAGTTACAGTCCTAGTTGCTATCAAGCCATCAGGTTTATAAGGACTTACTAACTGCAGGATCGGTTATGGATATGTATTGAAGCGGTCCGATGCTCTGTTAAGATTAGAGTTGCGAGGAGTGCCTGTTCCGAAGCTTCTGTTCAGCAGTGAAGTCAATAAAAAGGTAGGGGAGTACAAATAGCCGACAGGGAATAGGGTAACCCGGAATCAGGCCAGTGACTGTAAGTAACGGACAAGGGAACTCTGATCAAGACGACAACTATCTGTCTGGCCGGGTAGACAATGATAAGGCAAAGGAAACTAGTGGCCGACAGAGGGAGAGGGTATACCGGAACATGCCAGAGACTATAAGGTTTAAAAGTGAAAAGGACAAATGAAACTCTGGTCAGAGCGACAGCTAAAGGAGAAAGGACCGATCAAAGAAAATTCTAGCCAAAGAGGGACAAATTTGAAAAACTTACTACCGGGAGAAGACGAAACAGTCAGGTAAGTTGCTGTGATGCGGTCAGGAACTCAGATTAGGAAAGTGTCAAGTTGATCACCATAGCTATTACCATAGCTATCATGCCTGTAGGAAGAATCGATGCCAGGATCTATGGCAGTCTGGTTTGCCAAGGTTGAATTCCCTTTCCCGCCCACTTCTTGAAGTGCTAAACCTTTTCTTGAATTCAGCAAGTTCTTTTCCTTTAGTGTTCTTGGCAATGATTAACAAGCCATTCTGAAGCTCGTAGCTCGATTCACCGAATTCTATGTCGCTGACATAGCTATCATGCCTGAAGGAAGAATCGATGCCAGGATCTATGGCAGTCTGGTTTGCCAAGGTTGAAATTCCCCTAACTTACGAGGATGTTATGTAATGTTATGATTGAGATATCAATGTGAGAGGTATTATGCATCAAATAAACACTATTGACTTGAGCTAGAAGAAAGTTTGAATTGAACTTGAGTTATCAACTTGTATTAAACTTGATAAATAATTATCAAGTTATTAAACTTGATAAATAATTATTAGGTACATTTTCATAGCAACTAACTTAGCTCTAGTTTAATCTTAAGTTATATAGGGATAAGGGGTTGTACGTGCAAACCTCAAATTTGCTTTTAACTTTATGAGAGGGCACACTCTTCGAAATGTTAGGAGCACAATCATAAGTTGGTGAGTGCACCAATGTGGAACTTGAGGATAACTCATAGTTTACTAACTATAAGTTGGGATCACAATCATAAGTTGGTGAGTGCACCAATGTGGAACTTGAGGATAACTCATAGTTTATTAACTATAAGTTGGGATCACAATCATAAGTTGGTGAGTGCACCAATGTGGAACTTGAGGTTAACTCGTAGTTGACTAACTATAAGTTGGTAAGTGCACCAATGTGGAACTTGATTTGAGATTAACTCATAGTTAACTACTTGGGAATATAGTTTATTAACTATGCTTAATCATAGAGATAGGGATTTTATTTGTTAATTCAAATTTATTTACTCAATATACAAAGTCAAAATATTTTAAAGATTTAATTTAATTATTAAATATTTTATAAATTATCCCAATAAATTCACAATGTGATCCATTAATGTAATATATTACTTCAAGTTTCAAGTCTCATTCATTGTCCTACTTTACATTACATGGTTGTACTAAGTCTTCCCAGTAACACACCATTATCCAATTCTCCTTGAACTTTTAAAATATACTCACTTTTATTTTGTTTTTAAATTATACATAATAATAATATATTATAAGTTTTAAGAATTTCATAATTAATATATTATAAGTTTTAAGAATTTCATAATTATTTTAACATTTTATTCTGAATTATACATAATTATTATTTTAACATTTTTATTAAGTTTTGTTTGGAATTTCACACTTTTTTTTAGATATATTTTACAATTGTTAATATTATTAACATTGATTATATTTATAACTCTCCACAAATTAATCATAAAAATTGAAAAAATATTATAAATTAAAAGAATGTGTAGGTTATAGTAAGTCTAGTATACCTAGTGCAGGGTAAGTCGGTGTTATGTACGAGAGTCAAAGTCAGTAATAAAAGTATTTCCTTGAATAAATTTCTATATATCAATTTTTCAGTCTTCGATAGATTCCCGCTTTTTTTCCAAGAAAAAAATTACTCAAAATTATATTATGAATATAATTCTTTTACACAGCAAGCCCTGTCGGGCTGATTACCAGGAGATACAAAGAGTTGAAACTCGCCGATGATAATGACAGAAAGATAATACAAAGATAGATTCCGGCTTAATAAAATAATTGATGTGCATAGTTAAAATAAGTTAAAATCTCGAGTTTCATGAACGTTCACGTTTTGATGTGATGGTATTCTTAACTATGCATACCAAACCATTAAAATAATGGCGCAATTAGGATTTGGTAAATTTAAAATAGTTGAAATTATTTACATAGTTGTTAAATTTGTCATTTTTTTTTCATAGAATTGAGAATATTATTTTTTAATAAGAAAAAACTTTTATATTAGTAAATACGAAATTGTTTTTTTATATAAATACTACAATTTGTAATCACACAACAAGAGGTTTTTCATCTTTTGTCTCTTATACAATATTTGATCATGTATTCATCATTGTATATATATTTATATCTATAGTAAACAAAAAGTTATTTGGTATCCCAAGATCACAATGAACTATCTTTTTCATCAGTAAGTTCAATTTTTGCACTTACTAACCCTTTAGTATAGTTTATCCATTCATCTTTTAGAGCTCCTTCCAAGCCTAATGTATCAACATTTTTCCACCTTGTAGTAGAATTAATTCATTCCTGTGTATTTGACCTTGCATGTGCAAGACAAGTGATCCCTTGTTCTTTTAACAATAAAAGAAGATCCTCAGATAATTTATAGAATGAGTGGGACCCAACCATAGGGTCAACACCAAACCAATTCTGATATCTCTCCCACTTCTTGGCTTCCAAACCAACCAATCAGTAATTATGTTCACCGAAGAGGTAAGGGCTCTCCAGAAATTTGAAGTTCCATTCCACTTTTTTCTCCCCTACCTAAACCAACTCTCAACAGTTTTCCTTTTAAGATATTTTTGCATTATCACCTCATGCCAAATTCCAGGCATCATAAGACATCTCCATAATATTTTTTCCGCTAAAGCTTGTCCAAAGATAAATATATTTTTGATACCCCATCCTCCATCCCTTTTAGGTTTTGCAATCTTTTTCCAATTTGTAAGATGCATACCTTCCTTTTCTTTTTTACCAGACCATAGAAAGCTGAACATTCTTCTTCTAATATTGTTTAGTACACTTTTGGGATTTTTTTCCAAAGATAGCCAATACACCGATAAGCTTTCAAGTACTGCTTTTACAAGAATGACTCTACCACCCAGGGTAAGCCACCTATGACTCCAACTCATAATTCTCTTTTCAATTTTTTTCTCTAACCAAAGCCAGTCCATTCTAGAGTAACAATTTGGTTTAATGTAAAACCCAAGATACTTGAACCCTGTATATAAAGGCTTAACTTCAAATGGAATCAATTCCTTCAACAAAATAAGTTCTGCATCATCTCATCCTGCTTTTAAGAATAAGGATTTTTGAGGGCTGAAATCCATCCCTGTTGCCTTGCAAAAAAGTTCCAATACCTCCTTATAAACTTCCCATTCAACCATGCAACCAATCCCAAACAAAATTACATCATCTACAAACATTAGATGTGTAATATTTATCCCTCTCGCCACAGGAACACCCTCAAGTTTCTTATCTTTAACCCGCTCCTGAATTATTCTACTCATCCCTTCAATAACAAGAAGAAAGAGTAGAGGGGATAAAGGGCATCCTTGCCTTAATCCCCTAGAAGATTTGAAGAAGCTAGTAGGTTTTCCACTGATCAGTACATCAAATTTTGCTGAAGTCACACAACCCATGATCCAATCTGTTGCTTCTAAACTTAGACCAACCTGTAATAAAACAAGTATGAGAAAACCCCAATCCACCCTATCATAAGCTTTGACTAAATCCAATTTTAGTACTAGAGATTTAATATTCTTCACCTTTATACTATGTAGTACTTCCTGAACCACTCTAATTGCATCAGTAATTTGCCTTCCTTCTAAAAAACCAAATTGTTCTTTTGAGATACCAATGGACATAAATGTTTTTATTTTGGTAGCAATTATTTTTGTAATGATCTTGTAAACCAGGTTACACAAAGCTATGGGCCTAAATCCTCCAAAAGAATCATGTTTGTCACTTTTAGGGACTAGTGTAATAAAAGTAGCATTCAATGCTCTCGTCACTTTCCCTAGCCTTCTCGACTCTTCCACTACCTCCAATAATTCATTTCCCACAAGATCAAAAAAAGCCTAAAAGAACTCAATAGTCCAGCCATCCGGCCTAGGACTTTTTGAGCTCTTAAAACCTTTTAAAGTTTTCATAATTTCAACTAAGGAAACTGGCTCAGTTATACTATTTCCCTCTTCCTTAGAAAACATCCTTGGAAAATTCCTCAAAACTACAATTTGATCTGTAATAGCCAAGTTACCCTGTGCTTTAAACATGTTCTGGAAATATTCAACAACTTCTTTTTGAAGATCCGAACTATTGGAAATAATAGTTCCATCTCCCTTAGTGATATCCCAAATGGTTTTGATTTGTTTCCTTGAACTTGCATAAGCATGATTTTTTTTTGTGTTTCTGTCACCTACTGCCAACCAGTTTACCCTACTTTTCTGCCTCCAAGTCTCCTCCTCTTGCTTTAGAAGTACCCTTTTCCTCTGCTCTTTATCCAGAACCGAAATCTTATACTTTTCCTCCACAAACCCTCCATAAAATTTTGAATATAATTCATCCAATTCCAACTACACTAACTCTTTCTTACCTTCAACCTTTTTCTTTCTTTCCAATACAATTACCATACTCTTAAGCCTTTTTAGCTTCTTTACTAACGATTCCATAGGTGGCAAGACCTCTGTCCCCAACAAATCTGCCCCATTGTTTTTAAATAGACTAACAAAATCTTGATCCTTCAACCATACTGCATTAAATTTAAATGGATAGCTGAAAATGTCGCTCCCACTATCCAACTGTAGCAATACTGGCATGTGATCCGAGATGTTGTCAATGCAAATCCAAGATCAGTATCTGATTCCTGAAGAGACAAGCTTCTCAGATATCAAGAACCGATCCAGTCTTTCTGCAATGTAGCCTTGACCTTTCCTACCATTTCTCCAAGTCAGAATAATTTTAACTGGCTTAACATCCACTAAGCCTCCATCTTGTATCAACTGTCTGAAATAATGTTGTAAAGGGTCCACCCTCGCAACATCACCCCAAACTTCCCTACTAGAATATATTGCTTCATTCTTGGCGATCTCCCTTGGAATTCGGTAGATTCTTGGTGACCTATCTTGGAATTTGGTAAATTTAAAATAGTTGAAATGGTTTCATTCGTTATTAAAATTTTGATTTTAAATAAAATTATAATTTTGAATTACACAATTTTTTTAAGGTTTTTTTTTTTTGGTTATTAAATATATAAAAATATTTTAAATGTTTCTATTTCATGTATAATATGATCATTTTTTTTAGTTTTTTTTTTTCAAATATATAAAAATATTTTAAATGATTCTGATTTCATGTATAATATGATGTATATATATTATTGGTTTTATTTAATTTTAAAGATTCATTTAATAACGTTTTATAATATTATTAAGAAACTAATTAGTTTTATAATAGTAAATATAGTAGTAAATTTATGTTCAAGGTTTTAAATTAAATGCACTAATTTATATTCACAAGTTTATTAAAAATATCATTTACAAATATAAGAAAACATTTATTGCTAAAAAAAAAGTATGAGTAATTTCTTTAATTGTATATTAAATGCACTAATTCATATTCACAAGTTTATTAAAAATATCATTTACAAATATAAGAAAACATTTATTGCTAAAAAAAAGTATGAGTAATTTCATTAATTGTATAGAGAGGTACTTTTTACAATCCATGTGGGTGGGATGTTTCATGTCTTAAGGTTAAAATAATTTCATTAATTGTATAGAGAGACACTTTTTATAGCCAATCTGAGTGAAATGTGTCATGTCTGTAAGGGTGCGATGTGTCATGTTTATCAAGGTTAGAATAATTTCATTAATTGCATATAGAGGCACTTTCTATAGGTGTCATGTTTGGGTATGATGTGTCATGTTTATCAAGGTTAGAATAATTTCATTAATTGCATAGAGAGAAACTTTCTATAGCCCAAGTGGGTGACAAGTGTGATGTTTATTAGGGTGAGATTTGTCATGTCCTTAATGTTGATGTTGGTTCAAAAATTAATTAATAAAAAACAAAATAAATATAATGTCCACTCACAACAAAACAATCAGTGACTGAAAATTTCATTGTCATTGAATTTAATATGGTACATCCAAGTTATTGTACAAAGAGTAATCAGATACATCTTTTACAAAATGAGCTAGATGAATTTGATATGGTATGTCCAAGTAGACTAATTAAGTACATCTATTACAAAATGAGATGGATCACTAAATGAGGAAAGCCTAGATAGAATTGAGTCACATAATTAAGCTCAAAGGAAGATACTCATAATAACACAATATGATATTATCTTGGTGAATCTATTACAATGGAGCCCACCTCCTTATATATTATTTCTCACTGCACAAGTCATTTCCACTTATGAATGTGAGATAAACTGCTTTATAGAAAAAGTGAACACAAGCATAAACTATGACTTAAATGTAACATCCCGCTCTGGCACACTGAGACCACTTATTCTTTGAGGACACTTGCTCGCAAGTGATCTGGACCTTTTTATGTTAGACCTATGATATTTGATTATGATATGATGTGTTACTATTCATGTAGATGGGTGCTATTGA
>ML780662.1:693820-706117 GCA_009831015.1 Picea engelmannii | reverse complement strand
CTAATTATCCCCATGTGCCTCCTCCAAACCATATTCTTACTAATAATTGTCACCTTCCACATTCAAGTAATCCTCACCCCTCGACCTCCAATAATATATCCTCTATTTATCCCTCCTTGGAAATCCTTTTCATTAATAATATAAAAATGTCAGCTCATCCGCCTTCACCTAACCCTAATCCCTCTTTAGTGGTTAACCTTTCCTCTCTTAAGTTAGACCTTCCCACTCGTCAAATTCTTGAAAAAGGGTTCACTCTTTCCTTAGCCCCTAAACGCATCGATTTTATTCATTGCCTTAATGAGAACCCCAACATCAGTGTCCTTAAAGCTGATAAAGGAAACACCACTATTATTGTTAGGGACCTAACCTCCCTAACCCCTCACGTAGGTAGAATAATATAATTCCATGTAATAAAGGCCAATATTAATAAGGCCTATCAATAAGGATTCATAAGTCAAATGTAAGAATACCTAATATAAGCTTCCACTTCTAGAAGGATCCTCCTCTAGATTGTTCTTTTGTATAGATAGATTTAGTATAAATAAGAGTAGAGGGTATGAGAAATATTGTCTTGGATATTATTGTAATAGAACTTTTCTCTACTGGAGGTTTCCCCCTCGAAGAGGCAAGTGGACATTGCTATCAGTAATCAAAGTTCTCTTTCTGGTGTTATTCTGGTATTTTTCTGGTTATATCACTGTTTCTTTGCCATTTCTAGCTAAAATATTTATGTTCTGCATACTATTTTATATCTGGAATACTACAAGTGGTATCAGAGCACCTTCCTCGGCAAAAAAATGTGGGTTAAATTTTTTCAGGGTAGAGACGTATTCCGACATCTTAAAGCTACAAGGATCTTTCGTTAAGGACATAAACCCACGGCCAAGGAGTCATACACGCGGGAAATACAAGTGGTACTTAAGCACACATATGTTGGCCACCCTTGTAACCCCTGTTGGTACCCCTTCGAGTGGTAGCGCACCAGACAACACATGTATATGAATCAACATAGATCTCCTAAATCCCTCCATAGATAAATTGATCGACCACCTGACTGCTATAGTGCCACCGTGAACAACACTCGGGAAGATACTCTCTAGTACCTGGGTAGTTGGGTAGTACGACTAAGGGCATGGTCTAGCCTCCTTAGCTGGTTCCCTGAGATATTGGCTTGAGTACTATTGTTGGACCCCGCACGTATATCAGAGAGCTATAACACAGGGAAAACCCTTGTCTGTAGACACCCTGCATACCCTCCCTTGGGACAGAAACAAAAACAAAACAAACAAGATCTATTACTACACAACTGTGCCTTTTGCATTCTGGTTGAGAAATTACTATAGATTTCTTCCTGTTAAGCATTTGGGAATTCGTCACTACAATATTATTCAGGCCAGAGTATAGCTCCACAGGAGTTAAAAAAAAATATTGGTCCCACCGAAAAACTTATTTGGGTCCTATCCCAATGGGTTCCTCTCTTCGCCCTGATTCCAGTGATACCTATAATTTTTAACACAATTTTGTTTGTGACCCGACCCTTCTCTGGAACCCTTATTTGGCTCCTATCCCTTTGAATCCCCCTTTTCGACCTGATCAAAGTGGTACCTATCATTTAAAACCTGTCTTCTCATTGGTCCCACCCACCCCTCCAAACCCCTTTTGTTTTCCCTATACCATTTTCCTGCTCATTTGTCCAGATGACTACCACATGAGCCCAAGAACTCAATGCCTTGATTTCTAAGACCCACCAGAACCAGGAAGACATCAAGACTATCAATGCCAACCTTAGCTCAATCAATTCGGCTATTGATATCCTCAAGGAAAAATGTTCCCACATTAAAGACCTCAAATACCTCAATGAACACTTCTTGGGCCGTTCCCAAAACCCTTCCTCTTCCGAACAACCATATTATCAAGATGACCATGACTCTTCCCATTAACAAGGTCCTCATACTACCCACTTTTCCCTAGACCTCCGCCCTCCCAAAATTGAGGTGAAAAAAATTGATGGATAAGATCCTATAGGCTGGGTCACCCAAATTGAACATTATTTCTCTTTGCATGTCATTACTGATGATTTAGCCAAGCTTCATTAAGGTGTCCTGCATCTGGATATGGAATGGAAATGGTGGCAATTGCAAAAAAAGGTACGCCAAGGGTATGTTACTTGGACACAATTTGTGGTCGAACTTGATGACTTCTTTGACTCAGACACCCACCATTTAGGCTGTTTGACTAAGTTAAAGAAGTCTAGGACAGTGGAAGACTTTATTGCCACATTTGAGAACTTTTATTTCATAATGGAGGGCATGCAAGATGATTTCTTTAGGGAATTCTTTATCAATGGCCTCAAAGATAAAATCCATTCCCATGTTCTCATGGCACACCCCCAAACTTGGTTGGAATCTACTCAATGAGAAAAGGAAGCACAACAGATTGTATCCTCCCAGACCCTCAAACCCTCCTTTCCTCCTTGCCCTGAACCCACCAATTTTTCCCCTCCCGCAACTCCCCTCAAGATCCAAAAGTTAACCAGGGCTGAAACGGATGAACGTCAACTCGAGGGTCTTTGTTATAATTGTGATGACAAATATTTTTCCGGGCACAAGTGTAATTCCGCCTGTGGAGGAACTACCACCGCCATCTGACCTCACCCCACCCTCTGATCCACCAAACATTGACTTGGTGATTTCACTTAATTCCCTCACCGTCTTCTCTGCTCCCTAGAATCTCAAATTAATTGGTTACATAAAAAATAGGAAAGTCGTCATCCTTGTGGACAGTGGTAGCACCCATAACTTTATTCATCTCTGCATTTCCCAAGAAGTCAATTGTTACATCCATGCCATCAATAATTTTCAAATCATGATTGCCAATGGTGGTTCCATGAAATGTGGGGGACGATGTGAAAATGTGCAACTCCAAATTGGTCAGTATCACCTGAAATCCCATATGTTTTCTATAGACATGGGTAGTTTTGACATTGTTCTTGGTGTCAAATGGTTACGCTTTCTAGGCACCATTCTCATGGATTTTAAGGACTTAACCATGCAATTCCAACAAGAGGGAAAACACTATAAGTTCTAAGGCATCACAACAGGCTCCCCTGAGATCATTGGTTCCCATCACATGGAAAAGCTCCTAAAAATATGTCATTCGGGAATTGTGGCCCAACTCCACTCAATTCATTCCGTTGAGACACCTTTTGTGCATCTCGACCTCCAATCTATCCTCTCACATCACCAAGTTGTTTTTACCACCCCAAAAGAAATTCCCCCTTCCCATGGAGTCCACGATCATTCCATCCCTCTCATCTTGGGCAATCTTCCTCCCAATGTTCGGCCTTATCGTCATCCCTTTTCCTAGAAGAATGAAATTGAGAAAATTGTTCATGAATTACTAGAAGTCAATCTTATTCGTCCCAATACTAGCCTCTATTCTTCCCCTGTGGTCATGGTACTCAAGAAAGAAGGTACTTGGTGCATGTGTCTTGATTTCTGTTCCCTCAACAAAATCACAATAAAAGACAAATTCCCCATCCCCATCATTGATGACCTCTTGTATGAATTGAGTGGTGCTCATTACTTCACCAAATTGGATCTACGTTCTCGATACCACCATATCTATATGAAAGAAGAAGACATTCCCAAGACTGCATTTCACACTCATGAGGGTCATTATGAAGTCTTGGTAATTCCCTTTGGATTGTGTAATGCTCCTTCCACTTTCCAAAGTCTTATGAATCATGTCTTTCGTCCTTTTCTCCATCATTTTGTCTTAGTTTTCTTTGATGATATTCTCATCTATAGTAAAAATTGGCCATCCCATCTCTCCCATATGAATAAAGTTCTCCATCTACTCTCTAAGCACCAAATTTTCCTCAAACAATCTAAATGTTCCTTTGGTGCCTAAGAAGTGGAATACCTGGGTCATATTGTTGGCAAGGATGGTGTCCGAGTGGATCTTAAGAAAATTGAATCTATGCAATATTGGCCTCATCCTAAAACTCTTAAGAGATTGCATGGTTTTCTAGGTTTAACGAGCTATTATAGGAAGTTTGTTCGGAATTATGGAAATATTGAAGCTCCTCTCACTTCTCTCCTTAAAAAGAATGATTTCATTTGGACTTCAGCTACGGATCATGCCTTCCAAGCCTTAAAATATGTTATGTGCTCGACCCCTATCCTAGCTCTCCCATACTTCACAAAGACATTCGTATTGGGATGTGATGCTTCCGGGAAAGGAATTGGAGTTGTCTTCATGCAAGATGGAAGACCCTTGGCCTTCACTAGCAAACAACTTTCAGAGAGACATTTGGGCGAATCCATTTATGAAAAGGAAATGTTAGTTATTCTCCATGCTATGGATCTCTGGCATCCTTATTTATTGGGTTAGCGATTCCAAATAAAAAATTATTATCAGAGTCTCAAGTAATTTTTGGAACAACGAATTTCATCCCTGATGCAACAAAAATGGGTGACCAAGCTATTTGGATATGATTGTGAGATCATTTACAAGAAGGGAAAGGAAAATGTAGTGGCCAATGCTCTTTCCCAAAAATATGAAGAATACAGGTCCCTTTTCTCCCTCTCCTTCATTATACTAGATTGGCTCCAAGCTATTCGTTAGGAATGGCTGCAAGACCCCAAAATTGCTAGCCTACTCCACCAATTGCAACACAATTATTCAGTTTCTCTAGGGTACTCTTGGCATAATGAAGAGATTCACTACATAAGCCATTTGTATTTATGTAACAACTCCCAACTTAAATACATAATTCTTTCTGAACTTCATGCCTCACCCACAGTAGGGAATTCAGGGTTTACCAAAACCTATGAACGGGTCAAACGTTCTTTTTTATGGGAGGGTATGAAATACGATATTTTCACCTTTGTGGCTGAATGTGAGGTCTGTCAATGCAACAAGGGAGAAAATGTCAAAGCTCTGGGAACACTCCAACTGCTTCTGATTCCCCCTTCTATTTGGCAAGATATTTCTATGGATTTCATTGCAGGCTTACCTAAATCAGACAATAAGTCAGTTATCATGGTGGTCGTAGATCGTCTCTCTAAATATGTTCATTTTTGTGCTCTTCAACACCCATTCAAAGCCGCCACAGTGGCTCAAATCTTCATGGATAATATCTTCAAGCTTCATGCATGCCTAATTCTATTTTCTCAATGAGAGACCCCACTTTCACCAACAATTTTTGGTAAGAATTATTCAATCTATAGGGCACCCAATTGCATCTTAGCACTGCCTATCACCCTTGGACGGATGGCTAGACTGAATTTGTCAACAAGTGTTTGGAAACATGTTTGAGGTGTTTTGCATATGAGCGGAAAAATCGGTGGGCTCAATGGTTACCCCTAGATGAATGGTGGTACAACACATCTTACCATACAACTACTTGCATGACTCCTTTTGAAGCATTCTATGGCCAAAATCCCTCATCAGTTCTCTCCTATATGCCAGGGGTCTCGAAGGTTTAGGAGGTTGACAAAAAATATTACAGTCTGTGAGGCTATTCTTCGTTCCCTCAAATACAATTTGGTCATGGCTCAAAATCGCATGAAGCAACAATAATATCAAGGTCGTTACGAACACCATTTTTTTGAAGTGGACTAGGTATTTCTTCAACTACAATCTTATAAGTAAACTTCACTCAAAGCTCAACATTGTCAGAAACTTGCACCCAAATTTTATGGTCCTTATACAGTGCTCAAGCATGTGGGATCGATGGCCTATCAATTAGCTCTACCAAGTCAGTCGAAGCTCCATCATGTTTTTCATGTTTCCTGCTTAAAGAAGGTGATTGGAACTAAGTTCCAAACTCAAACTAGTCTCCCTGAGTTGGATGAAGAAGGTTCCATATGGTTGCAACCACAAGAAATATTGGCCTAGCTAGAGAGTCATCTCCGTCAGTGCACCATCCAGGAAGTGTTAGTCCAATGGAAAGATATACCTCCAGAAGATGCCACCTGGGAGCCGACCACCATTCTAAAACAATTCCCTCATCTGAATCCTTGAGGACAAGGTTGTTCGTCAAGGGGACCTAAACTCCCTAACCCCTCACGTAGGTAGAATAATATAATTCCATGTAACAAAGGCTAATATTAATAAGGCCTAGCAATAAGGAAGAATAAGTCAAATGTAATAAGACCTAATAGAAGCTTCCACTTCTAGAAGGATCTTCCTCTAGATTGTTCTTTTGAATAAATAGATTTAGTATAAATAGGAGTAGAGGGTATGCAAAATCTTGTCTTGGATATTATTGTAATAGAGATCTACTCTACTGGAGGTTTCCCCATCGAAGAGGCAAGTGAACATTGCTATCAACAATCAAAGTGCTCTTTTTGGTGTTATTCTGGTATTATTCTGGTATTGTTCTGGTTATATCATTGTTTCTCTGCCATTTCTAGCTAAAATATTTATGTTCTGCATACTATTTTATATATGGAATAATACAGTTATTATGAACTCCTCTGATTATGAGTCCAAACTACTTGACCTCTTGTCTTCCTCTACCTATAAACCTTTATCCAAAAATCATATTAACTCCATTACCAACTTGGTCAATAAATCCATCAAATCCTCCTCTCTGGATGCATCTATCCAAAAGCACATCCTTCCTCACAACCCCCAAACAACCCCAAAACCCCTAGGATCTACGAACAACCCAAAATTCACAAGAAATATATCCCACTCAGACCTATAGTAAGCGTTATAGGAGACCCCACTCATGCCCTATATAGTTATCTCACTAACAAAATTCAACCCTTTGTCGGAAAAACTTCCTCTTTTATCAAAGATTCCACAGATTTCATTCATAAAACCAAGAATCTTCACCTTGATGATGATGACCTCATGGTTAATTTTGATGTAGTGCCCTTGTTCACCAAAATTCCTATTTATGAAGCCCTAACTGTCATCTCAAAACTAGTTGACCAAGAAACTCTTAATCTCATCAAATTATGTCTCTTGTCTACCTTCTTTTCCTTTAAAGGGGTGTGCTATGCACAAATCGAAGGAACAACCATGGGATCTTCCCTTTCCCCTATGGTGGATAATATTTTAATGGATCATTTTGAATATCTAGCCTTAAATAGATTTCATCTCAAACCCAAATGTTGGTTTCATTTCGTAGATGACACATTTGTCATTTGGCCTCATGGCCATACCAACTTTCTCTCCTTCCTCCAACATCTTAATAAAATATCCCCCCACATCCAATTCACTATGGAAACCTAAAAAGGAAACTCCCTCCCTTTCTTGGACATTCTCATCTTGTGTCTCTCTGATGGCTCCCTTTCCCACCAAGTCTACAGGGAGAAAACTCACACTGACATATATCTACATTCCAGTTCCCAGCATCAGACAACCCAAAAATTTGTTGTTATTAAAACTTTGATTACTCGGGCCATCTGGATTTCCGACCCTCAATTCCTCACAGAGGAAAAGGCCCATTTAAGCACAACCCTTTTATCCAATGGGTACTCTAGGTCTCAAATTAACCAAGCCTTCCGTTCAACCATCAAACCAAAACCTAAGACCTCCTCTTCATCCTCTCCTCCCCGTGCTCTCCTCTCTCTTCCTTACATCCAAGGAACCACTGATCACATTGTGAAACTCTTAGCTAAGAAGAATATCAAAACTATGTTCAAGCCCTACAAATCCCTTAAACAACTTTTCATAACTGCTAAAGATAAATCTGACCCAATGCTTGGGCGAGGAGTATACCAGATTCCTTGCTCCAATGGGAAGTCTTACATAGGACAAAATGGAAGAACCTTCAAAGTAAGGCTCAAATAGCATATAACTGACACTACTCACAACTGAATCTCAAAATAATCTATCGTCAAACACTCTTCTAAATCAAAGCATCTTATTTTCTTTGACCAAACAAAAATCTTAGCCTCTACCCCTCATTACTCTTCCCGACTCATTCAAGAAGCCCTAGAAATTGAAAAACATTAGAACAACTTTGACCATGAAGATGGCTACAAACTTAGCCACTCTTAGAAACCCATCATTCATAATATTGACCATTGATCTCTGACTTTGTAAGTTCCCACCACCTGCTCCCTTTCCCTTTACTTGAACCAATTTCTTTCTTCTTCTTGCTGCCATCTCGATCGCTTCTTGTTCTCCAAATTTTTCTTGCTTCTTCATTTTCTATTCTCTTTTCTATTTTTTTCCCTTCTTTTCTAACCTGGTCCTCCCTTTGTTTGTCTTAGTCACTTCCTCAGTCTCCCTAATCATGATTCTTCTTTTTCTTTTTAAAATTAATGTGTCTTTCTAACTCTTTGGTTTTAATCCTATTCTCTTTAATACGAGTTATTCCCTAGATCTTTATCACTCTTTCAATTGGTCAATCTTTTTGATCATTTGACCTTCTTCCCCAATTTTAAATTTAAATTTATTATTTAATTGAATCCTAACAATAACTGAAAATATATTTTATTGATTTATCTGTTTTACCTAATCTCGACAACTCCTGAGCTCTCACATTTTATTCTCTCTACTATAATCCTTTCAATTGTTCCTCCTTTCTCTACCCTAGTATTTTCCCTCTTTACATTTTTCTTTCTATTTTATCCCTCTTTCCTCACAAACTTCTATAAACCTCCCTAATCTTTATTCTCTCTTCTTTTTAATGTATTTTATCCTCCGTCTTTTATTTTATTTTATTAATTTTACCCCTCTCCCCCCTTCATAGTTTAATGTTATTGCTCCCTCCTTGACTCCAAAGGTTCCTTTACCCAATAAATTTTCCCAATACTTTACTTTAATCTAATAACTTAGTGATATTCTAATCTATTTATCATTACTCTCAATACTTTTTTTTTTTTTTGTAAGTAAGAGGTTTTATATAAAAAGGGCCTTCAAAATCCAGACCAAAAGTACAAAAACTTGATAACAACCGGACTGTAGTTACTGAACTGCCCCAATAAAGGGGAAACCAGTTCAGCCAGCTGGGTAAGTTTAGCATTTGATAATCTACCAGTCTTATAGAACAGAGCTAAGCTAACTAAGTTGTAACTAAAAGAAGAAACCATAAAAGAAAAGACCCCTGAGGGGTCATACACTTGGCAAGTAACCTGGCCAGGTTGAAAGAACGGCTGCGTGCCAAGGCTCCTCCTCAACGGGCGTCCCTCTGCTTTCCAAATGCATGTCAGCGACCATGGGGCTCTCGTCCCTGTTGGCAGCTGGTAGGGTGTCTCCTTGTGGACTGTGCACATGCAGGCCTGTGGCTGTCGCCGCTTCCATGTCCTCATGCCGGCCCTGCTCCACTACGACCTCTGCTGCACTCTGCGTCTTAGCATTTCTGTCATCGCTTTCGGTATGGGGCGCTCCTACTAAAGCTGCGTCTGCTCGGTTTGAGGGGAAAGCGTCTTGGAAGGTAGATAAGATTTGAAGGAGGGTCGAGATTCTTCCGTCCATAAGATGCAGTCGGAATTGGAGGTCCTCCATTCCCTGACGGAGTTCGAAAACTAGACCGTAGAGAATGGTGAAACTCTCTTTTAGCTGCAAATCAGGCGTAGAGTCGGTGGATGTGGACGTATTGTTTCGGCCAGTTCAAACAGGAGGCGGTGCCCCCAAGGGAGGCCTTGAGGAACCAATAACCGGTGCATGGGAAGGATTGAAGATTCTAGAGTTCAGTGGGACATCAAGGTGATGCAAAGAAGAGCCCGACAAGATTTCAATCATGGCTAAGCAATCAAACCAAGAGACAAGCGAGGTGGAGGAGGCGAGAGGTGCTAGCTCGAACTACAGAGGTGGCGAGGAGATCGTGGAGGGCGAACCAGGGGGAGAAACAGATGCTCAGGGCTGAGGAGGAGGCCAAGGAGAGCCTCTTTGCGGTCGTCCTCTTTGTCACGACATAATTTGAAAGAGGAAAATGACTAGGTGTTCCAGGCGAATGCAGAGAGCCTGGGGTTGGCCGGGGCCTATGAACACCATGAAAATCTAGTTAGAACCAGGCCATGGCAGTGGAGGAATGTGGGAATCGGTCTGCGGGAGAGAAAGAGGAGCAAAGGCAGACAGAGAAGCCATTGAACAATTCGTAATGGAGGTCGGAAGTATCAAAATTAATGCTACTACAATCGACGTGAAGGCTAGTTAATGCACGGTAGAGGTGGCGGTCGTTGGCACGAGCTGATCACATGGCGCTCTGCCCTGCTGGCCTACCCGGTCTCCCTCTTTGCGCCAGTTGTCATGCACTAACACCCCATCTGGGGGTTTGTCCACTTCCCCAACTTTGCGGATACATTGCTGGAGAATAGGGTGATCAGGATTAAGGGACGTTTTGCAAAGGAGTTCCGGTCCAACCCAGTTGGTCCCCAGATTAGCCAGTTCATCCACTACTTGATTCGCCTTTCTCCTGATATGAGCAGGTATAATAGCCTGATTGGGTTGCAGTATATCTGTAATAGTCTTTAGCCCATGTGAGAGTCTCCAACTGGGTGATATTCTTTCCGGGTCCGCTCCATTTAAAAGCCTGCTGAAGAGATTGATGATGATTTGGGTATCTCCCTCTACAATCAACTTGGTGAATTTGTGCTCAATGGTTAATTGCAGTCCTCTGATGAGTCCCCAAAGTTCCGTTGCATTGTTCGTGGTATAGCCAAGGGATCCTGCGTTAATGAGAAGGAAGTGTCCAAGGTGGTTGCGGAAAACTACTCCATAACCCGCTGCTCCTAGATTGCCTTTAGAGGCTCCATCAAAGTTGAGTTTGATGAAGTCGACTGGGGGGTGGACTAAGAGGAGGGGCTACTGGGAGGGGGGGGAGAAGAAGAGGGGGAAGGTGGGTGAGAAGGTGGGAAGGGTTTCCAGTACTGAAGGATCAGGAGTTCTGAGGGGTTGCTAATCAAGTCTTTTTCATTCCATAGCTGAAGGTTGAGAGTTTCCAGAATATTTAGGCGACATTGGTTCTAGAAGTGTTGCCACGGGAGGGAGACATTCCTGAAAAGCCTCTTGTTTCTTTCCTTCCATACCTGCCAAAGAATTAAGCCGGGGAGTAATTGCCAAATATGATTTAGGAGGGGAGAATGGAACACTTGGTTCCTCCAGTTCGTAATAGTATCAATGATGTTGTCTCTTTCACGATCCAAGGTACACATAATAAGCGCACTTTGATCCCATATTTGAGCAGTGTAAGGGCAAGAATTGAGAAGGTGATTCTTGGTTTCGTCTGCCTCTCCACAAAGCATACATATAGATGGCCTAGCAAAACCTCTTTTTAAGAGGTTGTCCCAGGTTAGAATGCTCGAATGGGTGACGAGCCAGAGGAAGAGGGCGATTTTAGGCCAATGATTGAGGTTCCATATTTTGCTCCAAACTTCCCGTGTAGGTGCAGGGTCTGACTAGGTTTTGATGTGACAGGCTTCTCGTATGTTGTAGGTGCCCCGTGGCCGGTATCCCCATCAGAGGATATCCTCTCCCGTGAGCTTGTGGATTTTCCTTTTGAACATTTCATCCTGCCAGGGTCTCAGATCCGCGCGCGTGCCCAAGTTCATGCGTTCCTTGTTAAGGTGCTAGTGCTGCCAGGTGTCTTCTGGAGGATAGTCTTTCTAGTAATCAACTACTTTTTTCAAGCCCGAATGTGTAGCTTGGGTGCTGATATCTTAGCCCAATCCTCATGGTCCAAAATTGGTCATTGCTGCCAGGAATCTTTCCAGAAGAGGGCTGTTTTCCCATTTCTAATTTCCCAGAAAGCATGGTGGGTGACTAGCTATCTATTCTGCTTAGCTGCTGCCCAAATTAAGGACCCTGGGGTGTCTCCATTCCATTGTATGAGGTTTTTTTCTGCCACCTCTGGTGCATATTTCTTCCTCCAGAGCCTTGCCCAGAGATCCTTGGGATTCTTAAGCCATCGCCACCATATCTTGGCGCTTAGGACTTTATTCATGATGAAGGGGTCCCGTAATCCAAGGCCTCCTTGTTCTTTGGGTTGACAGAGTTTGTCCCAGCTGATCAACGCTATTTTCTTCCCTGTGTTAAGGCCTTGCCATAGGAAGTTCCTTTGTAATATTTTAATGGTAGTGAGGACAAACTTTGGAGCAGCAAGCACCAAGAAGGTGTAGGTGGGAAGGGCCTAAAGCACTGCTCGAAGGAGAATGAGATGACTCGGAAGGTTTATAACTCTCAGGGTCCAGGAATAAAGATTCTTGGTAAAAGAGGAGAGGAGATGTTCCCAAGAGGAGTTTCAGAGGGCATTATCGATCAGGGGGATGCCAAGGTATTTGGACGAAAGGGAGCTACTGTTGAAACCTAAGATATCCGAGATATGGTGTT